>JAJOZX010008574.1:115000-179724 GCA_023014485.1 Bathynomus jamesi | reverse complement strand
TAATACTCTCGTTTATTTTTTCCGTGCACCTTAAAACGTCCGTAGCTCCGCAACGGTTGGAAATAGTGCCGATGTTGTACCAACGTTTTTACTGGGTATCACCCCCTAAAGTATGGCAAACAGGTTGGGAAACACCCTGTTTAGATATATATATTTATATGTATTCCTTAAGGATTTACTTCTTGAAAATTTAAAGTTTTATTATAAGTTATAAAACCAGTGGAGTATTCCAGGACAAATCATGCCAAAAAAAATAAATTTAACCCTTTCATGCCGTATTGGCGCAAATGAGACCATCAAATTTTATGAGATTTTAGTCATTCTGGAGATATAACACAAGTGTTTTTTGTTGGCTTGAAAAGAAACGAAAATCAGGTATGAAAGGGTTCATACTACACCAACTTCGATTTTCCTATAATTTGATATATGGCATTGTCTAAACCAGTGGTTCCCAACCTCGGGTCGCGACCCAAATCAGTGTTGCGGGGGTCCTCAAGTAGGCTCGCAAAAGGTCACTATATTCACTATTTCTTAATTCAATTTATATTTATATTCATATTTGAATTTTATCATAAGCCTGCGGGTCGGGAAGTCCTGTTGGTGGCCAATTTTGGGTCGCAGCGAAAAAGGTTGGGAACCACTGCATTCCAAACCAACAAACTCACAATATAAAATTTTGGCTCAATCGATGTAATGGCTAAAAAATTATCGCTATCCCCGATTTTGGGGGCTTTTGCATGCTACTAAATTTCAAATTCTCGTATCTCAGTCCCTAATTCAGATAAAAGAATGATTCAAAAAAGCATTTGAAAGGCAATTTCCCAAAGAATAAATCACTATAAGCACAAAAAACACCTAGAATCAATGAATAAAAAGTTAGATAATTTCTTCATTTTGGGGGATCCTTCCCCTTCCTTGATATAAATAAAAATTATTTTTTCGTTGAATGAAATTGAGGTTCAACTTTCCACCAGTAGAAAATGAGAAAAACGTGTGTTTTAGCATATAAAGGTGGTGTCTTTACCTTTGAATATTGCTAATTTCACTGAAAAATCCACAGTTGGCTCAGAATCAGCACTTATTCAAATATATAATCATTTGTTTAGTTACAATAAAAATATATACTTACCTAAGAAGTAGATATGTAAATGTAGACCACTGAGAATATATAATATTTATGAAATTTTAATTATATATATATATATATATATATTGGTTCAGTCAGGAATGCGCCTCGATGGCGTAGTGGTTAAAGTCCCTGACATCGGCCTCGGGATCGAGACCCGGTGACGGCAGCCAGCGCACAACAAAACCCAGCTGTTCATCCTTCCCCACAATAAAGAAAGTGGTTGGTAGATAAATGGGTACCCTGGGTGGCCTAGTGGTTAAGACGCTGGGCTGCTGGTGGGGCGTGGTTCGGATTCTACGTTAAACTGTAGTTCTAAGGTGGAGTGAAAAGCTTGACCTTCGTCAGAATGAACAATTCGGGCGGAAGCTGACCAAAGGTTATATATGTACAGTCAGCATTTATACTATTTTTTAAAATTTTACTAACTAGTTAGAAGACAGCCTGAATCAAAAGGCAGTTGCTATATCAGCTCATCAAACTGTACCTGAATTTAGGGTAACTTTTTTTAGTGGTGGTTGTGCACTGACAAGTGATGAATATTCAATATTTGCTTTCATAATTTCCATATGGCAAATGTTTCACTTTCCTAACTCATCAGTTTTGAGTTAGGAATCATCTTTTTGTTTTACTCATCGTTTGTCTTACTCATATTTTTGTTTTTTTGTAACAGGTTTATGACAGTGATTTAATAAGAAAATGCCTAACAACTATCCCAACCGCTGTTGTGACCCTTTTAAAAGAAACGAAAAGCCTATCTTGAAAGTTTGAGGCCATTTCTAAATGTTGTGGTAGAAAATAGTGATCCTGAATACTGGTATAATTTGTCATTCACCATTAATTTGTACAAATTGTTTGTAAAAAGTCAACCAACATAACCAACATAATTTATTCAGAATCCCAAAACAAAGTTCAAATGAAGCTTCTACACCTCACAAGTCCCCAGCAAAACATTCAGTTAGTGGTGATGATGATGAAGTAGAAGTTAATAGATAAAAACTCAATATAACTCTTGAACAGCTTGCTGTCTCCCATTGAAATTACGTAAGTATTCAAAGAAACGCCATATTAAATTTACTATACAGGGTGTACATAAAGTCAGGATCTATTTTTGTGAAGCACTTGGAAATTATATGGAATTCAATCATAAAATGATAAAGTGGTAACATTTATTAAATAATTAAGAGTAGGATTCGACGTGACGCCCATCAGTATCCCTGCACAGCTCAAATCGTTCCGCAGCATTTCTAAACACATTCTGGAGCATTTGCGGGGTTATGTTATCTGCAGCAGTTCGTATACGTGTACGTAAGTTTTCAAGACTCGTAATCTTCGTCTGATGACGTGCGATTTGATAAAGCCCCATGCAAAGAAATCTAAAGGGTTAAATCTGGTGATCTCGCTGGCCAAGGTCTTTTGTTGCTTCCGCGTCCGATCCAGCGATTTGGAAAACGTCCATTTAGATAATCCTGAACAATTTTGGCATAGTGACAAGGAGCACCATCATGTTGATAGACGACGGTACTAACAATCCTATCCCCGTCGTCTATCAACATGATGGTGCTCCTTGTCACTATGCCAAAATTGTTCAGGATTATCTAAATGGACGTTTTCCAAATCGCTGGATCGGACGCGGAAGCAACAGACCTTGTGTCGCGAGATGACCAGATTTAACCCCTTTAGATTTCTTTGCATGGGGCTTTATCGAGTCGCACGTCTATCAGACGAAGATTACGAGTCTTGAAAACTTACGTACACGTATAGGAACTGTGCATGGATACTTGACTCTGCTTTCAATAGTTAAATGTCCAACTTTGCTTCGCACCCGTAATCAATACAGTTTTGCCGACATGCTAACTCTGCGAGGCTACCAAAAGATTAATGGCTAAATGGTCTAATTAATGGCTACATAGTCTAAATATAGAAATCAAGACGATTAAACAAAGCTCCATTGATGAACTGAATGCATCTTAGAACAAAGAACTGTGTGACGTCAATGAATGACGTCATGTCTTAATATACCACCAAGGTCAGAGGCACAACAATTTTTTTCTTAGGTAATACTAGAAAAAATTGTGCCTGGTGGGGGATAAAAATATGACTCATCATGAAGAAATGGGATATGAAAGATATCAGTTGTTTATTTCTTTATTGTTTTACATATACCATACAGCTTTACGTAAAATACAATACGATTAACATATGTAAATGCATACTCATTTTTTTGAGATCCTTCAGGGGTATATTTACCAACATAAATACGACCTAATGGTTTAGATAAATCATTTGTAGATATTTTAATTAAAGTATTAGGGAATTGGGCAGTTACTGCATCACCTAACTCACAGACCTGTTTCAATCTACGATACATTCTAAACTCTTTAAAAGGTGAGAACCACTTTGTTCTTGGATGATGCATTACTTGCTCTGCACTATGAGACGAGTCAAGATTAGGTTCAAACAAAACACAATTTGGAACAATTAAATATGGAGATGGAGATATCCCTACATTAGGTCCCTCCAATCTTTCCTACCCCCCTTCTTACGACCTATTGAATCTTCAAAATTAATCACATATCCAGACATATTCATTTCTGGAATACTATGAAAAGATACACCCGTTACTTGATAATAATTAAATTTTAAAATGGTAGATTTAGACTCTTTAGTTAGAAAATCCAAACTCAAGGTATAAAACCCATCACTATTAACACCAAAAGTATTTTTAGATAAATAAACAAATTTCATTGAAGCTGTAACTATCTTCTCCTTTGAAACGCCATTTAGGTTTCCTCCGAGGAACGTACTTCCTTTTTCGAGGAACAAACTTCCTTCTTCGATACATCTTGAACAGTAAATAATACACGTCACTCCGATGCAACACCGACGATAAGAATGAAGTTTAAACAATTTCTGGATCTATTTATAGATTCTCATTACGTCATGTTATGACACGAATCCTATCCCCTTAGAATCAACATGATGGTGCTCCTTGTCACTACGCCAAAATTGTTCAGGATTATCTAAATGGACGTTTTCCAAATCGCTGGATCGGACGCGGAAGCAACAGACCTTGGCCAGCGAGATCACCAGATTTAACCCCTTTAGATTTCTTTGCATGGGGCTTTATCAAATCGCACGTCTATCAGACGAAGATTACGAGTCTTGAAAACTTACGTACACGTATACGAACTGCTGCAGATAACATAACCCCGCAAATGCTCCAGAATGTGTTTAGAAATGCTGCGGAACGATTTGAGCTGTGCAGGGATACTGATGGGCGTCACGTCGAATCCTACTCTTAATTATTTAATAAATGTTACCACTTTATCATTTTATGATTGAATTCCATATAATTTCCAAGTGCTTCACAAAAATAGATCCTGACTTTATGTACACCCTGTATAATAAACAAGACAAAGTATATGAGAGAGAGAGTATGCAATACTACAATAGTTTCTTTTCTAAGTGTCTGCTGGCACGAAAGTATATTTTGAGATGGTTTGAACACCAACAATAAGTCAAAGATGGCTTCTGAAAAATATAAGAGACATCATCTCCGAAAAGAAGGTTAGAAGACACATTTTCATTAAAAGCTACAGATGATGCCGGACCATCCAGGAAAATCAGTCTGATAGAGAGACGTTGAAAGGTAAGAAACTATGAAACTGATGTAGAACCCTTCAGTTAGCTTTAATGCATGTGCATTTACACATCCAAATGCTAAAAATGAAGCATGAATGTGGTACAGCAGATCGATTAACTTATATTTATAATACAGGGTGGCCATAAGTTCTGAAAACATAGGATATATTAAGATAATGTTTTTCCTCCGTTGCAGATAACCTACAGTTCTCAGAAATATGTCCTAGATTTCCAGACTTTATGGCCACCCTGTATAAAAGTAGCTCTGATTGAATTTAATTATATTACAAATTTTTCTACTTTGCATTTTGTCTAGTTTTAACTTATTTCAAATAAACTCGTCATGCAAGCATGACAAAACCAGTTAAAACTATGTAGCTACTTATGTATCTCCATTTCTTTTTTTCAGATGTGAGGCACTCATGATTAATCTTAAGGAAAATTTCAATTCTACATCTTTCTATCGACAACGGCTTCAAATACTTACTCTGTCACCTTTTACAATTTCAAAGAGAGAAGAGTTTTTGGTGCAACCAGGTATTTTGTTGACAAAACCAGATATTTGAAAGGTAGAATTAGCAATCTTCCTGAGCTTCCCAAGTATAGTAAAGGTAAAAAATTGAGTAAACAGACAATATCTAGAGTAAAGGCATTCTACATGGTGGATAACGACCTTCAAAACCTTGAATTTGATAAATATTTGATGAAGAGCCTTGAAAATACGGAGAAAGTTTGTTTTTATTTGCCTCCAGAGTGTGTTCCAGAAAGCCACCTTGATGTAATTCTAATCTTGTCCTAAAGTTAGAAAAGAATAAGATTATTTTAGTAAAATCAGAATTCTCATTTTATTCAATGGCACATTTGTGTATGTGACGTTTGCTTCATATGAGTGAGTAAAGCGAAATTTTTTATTGGATTGAAGCCTTAAATTGTCTTTGAAAATCTTGAATTAGCCTCGAATTTACTTGTGCTAATTTGTTTTCTACCCTATTGTATGAAGATGATGAAATATGTCGGGTGTGTGCAGTGAATCTGATTCTGTTAGTATAAAAAACAGATTGTGAAAAGGAGTAGAAACAAAAACGCCTCTTATTAGACAATTTGAAAGAATTGTATACAAGATATAAAGAAACTGATGATAGTGTAGGTTTTTCATCATTTGCAAATTTGAGACTTAAATAGTGTGTGATTGCCGGAGGGAAAAGGCACACAGCTTGTGTTTGTACCTACCACCAAAATCCTAAACTGATGGTGTCTTCAATTTGTTAAAAAGGCTTGACTTACCACAACCCTTATTGACAAAAGTGTGTGATTCCAATAATTCTGTGTATGTTACACGAATGTCGAGAATGTCCTAGTGAAATAGGTGTAGTAAATGTCTTGAATACTAGGTCTATCTTGACAGAAACAGATATTCAGTAGAATATGTTCAATGGACTAATGCTGATATGTCTACATTGCAGAAAAATATAGCTCCTGCAGATGAGTTCATTCAAATTCTTTCAGAAATTATCTTCTCTTACTCATCATCACTACATTGCAAAAAGTTAGAGTTAGTATATGAAAACATTGAAATAGAATCTTCATCATGAAGTTCTTGTACTACGAGATTTTGCTGAAAATATTCGTTTATTACCCAAGATGCACCTCAGAGTTTCCAATGGACAAATGATCAGGTGACAATCCACCCATTTGCAGTGTATCATAAAAACAAGGATGGGGAATTAAATCACATTAGTTACTGCTCATTAGTGACTGACTTCAGCATACAACTTCAGCAGTTTACACGTTCCAGCAGCATTTTATGAAGGATGTAAAAGAACAATTCCCTAATGTACAAAAAGTGCATTATTTTTTTGATGGCTGCGGTGGCCAATACAAGAACAAATTTTATTTCAACAATATTTGCTATCATGAAAGGATTTGGTAGGAAAGCTGAGTGGAATTTCTTTGCTACCAGTCATGGCAAAAATTCTTGTGATGGCACTAGAGGAACTGTCAAAAGGGGTGTAGCAAAGACTAGTTTGCAACGAACTGATGCTGGTCACATTTTGACACCAAGAACTTATGATTTCTGCATCAAGCACTTTGATGTAATCAAATTTTTCTGTTTCAAAAGAGTAAGGTGTGGCTAATAAACTACATCTGTCTACTAGGTTTGATGAAACTTTAGCAGTGAAGGGTACAAGGGGATACCACAGAATTGTACCAAGATCAAAGAATCAGTACAGGCTTATCAGACTTCAGATAGCCTACTATTCAAGAGAATTCTAATTTATTCAGAATTAGTAGAACTGAAGAGGATGTGAGCAATCTGCCAGTCAATAAAGATAATGAAGACAAAGCATATCATACTGGCCAATATATTGCCTGCAGGTATGATGATAAAGTTTGGCTTGGAATAATTTTAAATACTTCAGAGGAGTTTCGTGATTATCAAATTAGCTTCTTGACCTCTTCAGGAAGTCCAAATATTATTATTTTCCACATAAAGATGATATTTGCTGGATAAGAAAGGAGGACAGAGTTTATGCCATGTCAGGTCCAAATATCCATCCTGGCATTAAAATTATTTACTGTTTCCATCCAAAGGAAGTCAAAGTAGTGGAGCTCAAGAGTGAATTTAGAATAATGCCTGGACTTCTCAATTTGTGTACATATTGTATAAATATATGATACAGCAGTCTGTAAATACAAAACAGCTTTGTTGAGTCAATGTTCATCTAAATGTTCATGTTAAATGCTGTCTATTTGCAAGTTTTGTTGAACTGTACTTATGGTAGTGAATAAAGTTCTTCGTTGAATATCAATAAATTTTTTCATTTCCCTACTACTGTAAGGTGCATATTTCCATATTACCACTTCATTCAGTAAATTAACTCATAATAAGGATGGCAAGTCAAGTGTTATTGAATAATTATAGAAAAAGTGAAATGTTATGATTTTTCAGTGGTTACCTCATTTAACTAAAAACATTACCCATAACTCCGATTCAAATAGAATTTTAAATTTTGAGTTTGTTGGTTTAGAGTTTAGACAATGCCATATACCAAATTATAGGAGAATTGAAGATGGTGTGGTGCCATGCACTGCATGATTTATCCTGGAATGCCCTTATATAAATAAGTGTACTGTATAATACTTCAGAACATGACGAAGTATGAGGTATTTAAATTCAATTATCATAACGGTTCAATTCTTCTATTAAACTATTATTCATATTCATACGTTGTAGATGCCACAGTTCTCGTTTTAGGAGTGCGAGTATTTGCATCAATCTGATAATTAATTAGAATCGTAAAGTGCGTGATACCGGGTTATCAAAAAAAAAGCGCTATAATTTGAATTCCTTATATTTATTAAAGTTTTTCAATTACAACACTGATTCTGCTGCCACAACAACAATGAAACACGGGAGATTTTTTCATGCGAAAAGAAATTTTTTTTCCAACAAGGTAGGGCAAAACCACATACAGCAAATGCCGTTCTTGATTTCCTTTGTGAACATTTTCATGATAGGGTCATCTCGAATCGCTATCTTGGACGCTTTGGATTTGGATGGTCCTGGCCACCGTACTCACCAGATTTGAATCCATGTGATTATTTCTTATGTATGGGGATTCGTTAAAGACAATGTGTACAGGAATACTCCGCATAAGTTCGAAGCAGAAATTACAGCTTCTGTGGAGAGCATCACTGATGAAACACTAGCTCGGGTTATGGAAAATTTCAATAGACGTTTGCAAATGGTGTTGGATGCACAGGGTTCACATGTTGAAAATGTTTTCACATGAATAAAATCTCCCGTGCTTCATTGTTGTTTTGACAGCAAAACCAGTGTTGTAATTGAAATACTGTACTTTAATAGATATAAGTAATTCAAATTAGAGCGTCTTATTTTGATGACCCGTACATATAGCCTATATTTCTCCACTGCGCTGAGAGTCATAGTTTATTATATCCACCACTATCTTTTCTATTTGATTTACAGATATGGGCTGTAATGCGGCTTAATAAGTTCACAGTAGTATAATACTGTAAGTTAAAAATTTTGATTTTTAGCAGTAACGTATTAAATTTCGTTTGACGTTATGTCTTATGAATAGTATTTCGCATCCCTTTGGAGTTAGGAACACGTGCTTTTGCGGTCTAAGTCGTACACAAATATGGATTACCAGAACCGAACCCAGCTAAAACAAGGACTTAAGCAAATATCGAAGAAACGCACTGTTGTTTAATGGCTGCATGATTCAAAGATTTTTAGCGTTAACGTTTTGTCACACGGTCGTAAATAAATTTTACCATGAATCTATTTAAGTTTTTCGTGAAAAGCTCACGATAAGCGACATCTCAAGACGAATTGTATACAATTTGAAATTGTATACAATTTGAAAGAATTGTATACAAGATATAAAGAAACTGATGATAGTGTAGGTTTTTCATCATTTGCAAATTTGAGACTTAAATAGTGTGTGATTGCCGGAGGGAAAAGGCACACAGCTTGTGTTTGTCCTACACTGAGCAAATTATTGTATCCTCTTTATAGTAATATATACATAAATATACAAAATATACAAATATTTCCATAAATTACGCAAATTTTACAAACATAATATAATGTTTTTTTATATAAAAATTTTCACATACAGGAGTTCAGAGATCACAACACACACACACACACACACACACACACACACACACACAAAGGCAAATAGATAGATATATACTGAAACAGTCACATATCACATTAATTAAAACAGAGGTAAAACGAGTGTGAAAAATCGTGTCTCTTCGTAACCTGCTTTCAGAAATCAAATTACGAGAGCAGAATAAGACGAGGAGGAAAACGCTTCTAAAAACAATAAATGAATCCTTCTCGCTACAAATACAAAGGAAACTCAGTTTGCATCGGAGCTCCCTTTCTTAGTCCGTTTATAAATATAATTGAAGAACATCTTTATTCATGAAAAATTAATGTGTAAACAGTCTCTTAATTGTGTAAAACTCATCAAAATTTCCACAAATGCAAATAAGAAGAACGTTTGTAAACAAGTTCCAAAATTAAAAGCGTTAATTTATCTGCGCGGTTTCAAATATTTCTATACAAATGGGTTTGTTTGTATACGAAGTGCAAAAGGTTTATTGTTCCAGGTTCTTAGAAGAAAAACTATTATATATATATATATATATATATATATATATATATACATATACATATACATATATATATATATATACACACGCATATATATACAGGGTGTCCCATAAGTCCGGTCTTATAGGAAAATTTATTTTAAATTAAATTTACAAAAGTAATATGAGTATATTAGAATTAAAACACATGTTCAAATTGATGTCTTGTTTTGGGACCTTTTTTTTTTTGTTGCAGGTAGAATAACATGCAATGGCTAATATTGAAGCGAGTCACACTGGTGAGGAAAAAGCCTGCACATACTTTTTTCTCACGAGTGTAACTCACTTTTATGTTAGCCATTGCGTATTATTCTACCTGCAACAAAGAAAAAGGTCCCAAAACAAGACATCAGTTTGAATATTTGTTTTAGTTCTAATATACTCGTATTACTTTTGTAAATTTAATTTAAAATAAATTTTCCTATGAGACCAGACTTATGGGACACCCTGTATATATATACTTGGTGATTATTTTTTTTAGTTTGTTCGTTTATGATTTATACAGCAGGACTACGTCGCGACCACATAGTAACACTGCTTCCCGTAAAATCAGCGGTAAAAGCTCCAAATAGGAATGGTTAATATTTCCTAACCGAACATAGAAAGTCATTGATCAGACTGAGAATATCATGAAATTGGGATAAATCGATTTGAGAATTGTCTTCTTTTGAGATTCTCATATTTGGTTGCGGAATAAAATAGGAATCCGATTGAAGGAGGAGAATACGTTCCGATGATATTTGCCTTTTACAGCCTTCCATATTCCGCTGTTATAAAATGTATAAAGGGGAGGATACTTGTTTACAACAACCAGATACGTGGTTCATAACCATTTGTATCCATTACAAATGGCCAATCCAACCATGACATGATTTCGCTAATCATTCATGTTGGTTTCCATAAACATAACCATCGAATGGTTGGATTGGTTGGTTGGTTGATTGGTTGGTAACAGTTATTAGGTTATACAACCAGGTACTTTTCTCTCCGTATAAGAAAATATGGAGTGTATTTGTAAATTATTTTTTCTTCATAGTGTTGCTATGACAACTAAATATAACTCATATATATAACTCATATATATATATATATATATATATATATATATATATATATATAATATATATATACTACACAAACGAATGAATGAAATTAAATATAAAAATATTATCAAAACTAAATGCATAAATAAGACACAGAAAGAACAAATAATAATGATGATAATAATAATAATAATAAAGTTAACTTTAAGGAATTTCGCATATAGAATTTTATGACCAAAAAATCTTCGTTTTTGGTTCTTTATTTGACCTCAACATTCGCTCTTCTGAGATGATGGCATTGACCCAAGAAATACTTCTACCTGATTGGTCAGTCAAAGCTCGGTAGAAAATGGCGGATTTGAAATAATTTCAAGGGATATATATATATATGTGTGTGTGCATGCATGCATGCATGCATGCGTACGTACGTACGTACGTACGTACATATGTACGCGTGTATGTATGAATAACTATTGCCATTTAAAATATTTTCAAAAAGTTTGAATATATATATATATATATATATATATATATATATATATATATATATATATATTCCTTTTTTCTTTTCCTATTTTAAATTCTTTTCAAATCTTGTTGGCCGAGAGGTACATTTAATTTTATTTATTTTGTCCTTCCAGTCTCTACCTGACTTACAATATCCCTCCAATAACCTGAGGATAGATTTAGTTCAAGTAGTTATATACGAGATTTGGAAATACCTCTATCATATACTTTAAAAGAATATATATATATATATATATATATATATATAATATATATATATATATATATATATATATATTCAGATCTTAATGCACTTGAAAATAAGTGAGGTAATTTATTCGATATAGATCATCGCATCTCTGCTAATTATCAATAAAGTTCTTTTTCTTCCTATTTGGCATTTTTATACCTTCTTCATTTTAAAAGAAAATCTCATCCAAAGTAAAAATCAGTTTAAACTGTTTTTCCAAAGCCCAAATAGCAAATTCAGATTACAGAATACGCAATGAAAGCTTATTTTGATCCCTTGTTTAGAAATTATAGGAAATTGCCTTAATTTTTAACTTGTTTCAAAAAGACTTTTTTCGATGGAAATCAACTGTGGCTCATTCAGATGCAGTAACGATCTTTTAACTTTTAATAGAAAATAAAACGAAATTGCATGTACTCGTATAGATTATTAATTAATAAACTAATGTTATTTTTAAGCCTTTTAATTGTTGAACCGAAGGTGTGTATATATATATATATGAAATAAGATCTCGTAACTAATTAAAATTAAATGGGTAAAGGAAATTTAAAGATTAAATACTGTAATTGTAAATAAGTTTAATTGTTTATTAAGTTTATGTGATCACCTGAAGATCAGGGGCCCCAGCCTTCGTTAGTTAGCCTTATAAGGCTAACTAACGAAAATATCACGACCTAACCTAACCAATCGTTAGGTCAACTGTACGCCCTTGACGATTGGTTAGGTTAAGTCGTGATATTTTCGTTAGTTAGCCTTATAATGCTAACTAACGAAGGTGGGGGCCCTTATCTTCAGGTGATCCAGTTTATGGAAATTATATTCAACCGCGGATTTGCATGTACGAAGTCTTTTATTTTGAACTATATTTTCCTGTCTCCTGAATAATTTATGCAAGGAATAACTTATGTGGGAGAATTGTATCTCCAACTCCTTTCGCTGTGTATATATATATAACTTACTTTTTTTGGGTCACAGTTATATATATATATATATATATATGAAAAATTATTTCACGAAGGTAACACGTGAAAAATATTTATGATGAATAAAACCACGAAGGAAAGGAAACACAAAATGGTGCTCAAGCGCTTTCGTCTAATGACGCTTGAGCACCATTTTGTGTTTCCTTTCCTTCGTGGTTTTATTCATCATATATATATATATATATATATATATATATATATATATATATATATATATATAATGAGGGGTCGCGTGTCTTAAGGTACCTAAGCGCAGGCGAAAACGTGTTTTTGATGGATATCACTATTTTCACCCTTCCTCTATCGCGTGGTTTGGGTTATAATGACCTTACGACACTAGAAGTATGGTTGAAAACCTTAGGAAGCGAACTACTTTTTTCACCTCTATCGCCAGCTGGGCTCTGCCGCCCAGATGTGATGCACGTCTTAAAGCCCCAATATCCCGTTCAACTGGTGGTAGGTGATGGGGTGGGGGTGGGACCAGTGGCGGTCCTAGCTTACATGACGCCCTGGGCGAACCTCACCTTCAGCGCCCCCCCCCCCTGTTCGCCAACACACACATTCGAATCCCCCAAAATAAAGGACAGACATAACTCTTTCACAAAATAACTTTTATTGGACTAATTGTTGGAACTTCAGAACCAAAACAAAGACTCAAATTTCTGAATTTTACAAATCCTTCATCACGTAAATAGAATAACTCACTTAAGAGAATGTAATTATGATACTATGAACAGGAAAAATACAAATTAAATTGCACAACTGCCATAAATAAACTAGAGAATCAAATTTCTAAATTGTACAAATGCTCTATCATAAATAGAATAAGACACTTAAGAGAGGGTAATTATTATGCTACACTTTGAACAAGAAACAAAATAAATTGCACCACAGCACAACTGCCATCTAAAGCCTGACTCTTCTTACCTTCCTTGATGCAAAGTCATTGATCTTTTATTATTTATTTTATTTTATTTTTTATTTTTATTTATTTCTTTATTTATTTATTCTTATTTTTATTTTTTTTGCAGGCGCTCATGCCGCCCCTCCACAAATGCCGCCCTGTGCGGCTGCCCATATTGCCCATATGAGGAACCGCCACTGGGTGGGACGCTCGGTCTCTGGGTGGCGGGAATAGCAGGAGCAGCGCGAGCCAATGAAAACATAGCAGCCACGTCGCTCTGCTTTCTGATTGGCCACCCGCTCCACGCGCCGAGAGGGACACGACACAAACATCCCGCCAGTACCTTATGACTCGCGTTGCTGTTTAAAGTTCATCGTTTTCAACCTGTTTGTGCGCGCGCGCGCGTCATTGTGTGTTGAAGCCTTAATAAATTCATTATTATCGGAGCTATCTTAAAACGATTTGCGGCAATTAATAACACAACTCAAGAATTTTCTTTATTTCGCAGAACATCGACAAGGGGCACAATGGCAACAGTGAAGGAGAAAGCAATGTGTGTGCTGTGGATGTGGGAAACCAAATCTCCAATTACTGTACAGAGACGTTTTTTGGAGGAATATCAGAAAACTCCAACAAAGCAATCACTCAAGCGATGGCTGAAACAATTTCAACAAACTGGCAGTGTGCTACATCAGAAAGTAGCTGGTAGGCCTAGTGTGTCTGAAGATGAAATAGCAGGAATTCAGGAGGCGTTTACCCGACGTCCTACAAAATCCATCCGCCGAGCAAGCCGAGAACTGCAAATACTGCGTTCAACAGTGCATAAAGTGGTTCACAAGAGGTTGAAACTTTATGCCTACAAATTGCAAACCTTGCAGAAACTTCTACCAAATGACAAACCCAAACGGGTACAGTTTGCTGTCGACATTCTTGACCATATTGATGAAGATGAGCATTTTTTGAACAATGTCGTTTTCAGTGATGAAGCGACATTCCATCTGTCTGGTAAAGTCAACAGACACAATTGCCGTATATGGGGATCAGAAAATCCGCATGAATTTATTGAACACGAACGCAACAGTCCCAAGATAAACGTTTGGTGTGCTCTCTCCCATAACCGTGTGATTTGACCATTTTTCTTCCATGAGAACACTGAAGGCTACAAATTACCTAGATATGCTTGAATGGTATGCTGCACCTCAGCTTGAGGATATGCAGCCCCGTGTGTTCTTTCAGCAAGATGGGGCACCGCCACACTGGGGATTAGAAGTGCGGAGGTTCCTCAATGAAAAGTTCCCTTCTCGTTGGATCGGGCGAGATGGCCCTATTCCATGGCCTCCTCGTTCCCCAGATATCACGCCTCTGGATTTCTTTTTATGGAGCTACACAAAGGACAGAGTGTATGCAAAGAAGGTTAATAACATCACAGAATTAAGACACCGGATTGAAGAGACATTAGCTTCCATCACGCAAGACATGCTTCTTAATGTTTGGAACGAAATCATCTATCGCCTTGATGTTCTGCGTGCTACCAATGGGGTTCACGTAGAGGTTTACTGAATTGAAACAAAAATTTCTTCTTGTGTTATTAATTGCCGCAAACCGTTTTAAGATAGCTCATATAATAACGAATTTATTAAGGCTTATAATGGGGTGAATAATTTTTGGACACCCTCTATATGTACATCATCATATTTTATTTTTTCAGGTCGACGGGTTCAGTGACTCCCGATTTCTTCATAGTGCGACTGAATATGTGGAAAACATAAGAACTGAGAGAGTAACAGATATTGTAGTTCTGCCACCTGCTGCCAGTAACAAACCAGAAAACAGTGAAGAAGCCGACGATGACGCTCTTGATCAAAATTGTTTACCAAGTGAAGTTTGTGGAGAGGTCGAAGTGCATGCTGATGATAACGATGAGGAAGAAAATATCAGTAAAGAAGTAAGCCAAAGGTGGAGAAGGAATGAAAAGCTATCCCTTGGTCCTCACGCAATTCCTTTGAAAACGGTGAAAGTAATGCCGGTAAGGGTCCGTTTGAAATATTTAGTTTATTTTTTACTCACTACATGTTGACCCTTATAACAGACCAAACAAATCTCTACGCTGTGAGAGATAAAACTGATAAGAATTTTCATGTAGAGGAGGAGGAGATCCAGAGGTTCTTAGGTTTATTGCTTCTCAGTGGCTATCATTGTCTTTCCTCCGAAAATGACCATTGATCGACAAGTGATGATATGAAGGCTCCAATATTCGTCAAAACTATGAAGAGAGAGAGGTTTCGGTCGATAAAGAGATATATTCATTTAGCTGATAACTCTAACTTACTGTAGGTGAATCGAAAGTGGCAAAAGTGGCACTTCTCGACTTACTTCGAAGAAACTGTCAGCAATTCGAGATTTTCCATGAACTCTTCAGCATAGATGAATCAACGATACCCTACCATGGACATCAAAGCTCAAAACAGTTTATAAACAGTTTATAAAATAAACCCATCAGATTTGGATACAAAATGTGTGATGCTTTGTGGGGCTGATGGATATCCTTATAACTTTTCCATATATTGTGCAAAAGAAGGCGCTACAAACCTTCCTCTGGGATATCGTGTTGTCATTGAGATTCTCTACCCAGTGAAAAATAGCAGTGAACATGTATTGTTATTCGATAACTTTTTTACAAGTTATTAGCTGATTTGGCCTCGAAGAATATACGAGCTTGTAGAACAATAAGAGATAACCGGACGAGCCACTGCCCTTTAGTGACACAAAATGAAGTGAAGAAAAAAAGAGAGAGGCTTTTATGATTTTAGATCAGATGGAGTTGTTTTGCTCTAAAAAGTGGTGGTGGAATCTATTTTTTCATATTTTGAATATGTCCGTTGTTGTTGCATTCCGGTTCTACCAACACGTAAATAGCTCCACAACGCTTTCTCACCTTCAGTTTACAGTAGACAGGAAGTTGCAAGATCACTTATAAAAGTTCAACAAGAACGACGCAGACAAGGAGGCCCATCCGCACCACCTTGTAAGGCAGCGCGATATGATGGCATAAATCACTTTTTAGAATCATGTAATCAAGGTAGATGTACGGTTTGCCATAAGAATACAACATTACAGCGCATAAAATGGGAGAAAAGGTTGCCTGAAGACTGTAGTACAATATACCATTAGAAATTATTTTATTTGAACTTGAAACTTCGAATGTTCTCTTTATCTCTGCCAATAAAATGCTGGTCTAGTTTCGTGTATATATATATATATATATATATATATATATATATATATATATATATATATATATATATATATACACACAGTATATATATATATATATATATATATTATATATATAATATATATACACACACAGTATATATATATATATATATATATATATATATATATATATATATACACACAGTATATATATATATATATATATATATATATATTATATATATATATATATATATATTATATATGAAAAGAAGGATCAACACAACGGCAAACATTTTCATTTATTTGTACTTCAGACGTTTCGACAAATCTTTTGTCATCATCAGTGAGTTAAGTCTTAAAACCTTAAAACAAAATTGAAAAGTGAAAATTACATCAATACAATATTAAAACCATTAAAACCATAATCCTCTGACCATCCAGTGTTCCCTTAGACTTTGCCAAGTATGGAGGTGGATGTAAACATTGTGTATTTACCTATTGAGGTAATTTAATTTTAGTTTTTATAGTGATGAAATTTAATTTAATTTTAGTTTTTATAGTGATGAAATTTAAATTATTTTAATTTTGTATTGATGCAATTTTCATTTTGCTTTAAGGTTTTAATTTTAATGGTTTTAATATTGTATTGATGTAATTTTCACTTTTCAATTTTGTTTTAAGGTTTTAAGACTTAACTCACTGATGATGACAAAAGATTTGTCGAAACGTCTGAAGTACAAATAAATGAAAATGTTTGCCGTTGTGTTGATCCTTCTTTTCATCTGTAAGCTCCGTTTCCCTAAGGAGAAGTCAATAGCTTTGATATATATATATATATATATATATATATATAAAACTTGATTTTTCTTATCTTCTGCATAAAAAAATGTTTCAGTTTAGTTACTCAAATATAATTTTCTACATTAAAATAAACATTTTACATAAGCTTTATATTGGTTTATCATAATCCTTATACAGCCTCATAAATCTTATGATCGAACATGCCAACGTTCCCATTTTGGGAACATCATAAAAATATATGAAAAAATAAAAAAATATTTATAATTTCAATACTTTTCTACAAAAATAGTTGTCAGCATTAATTGATGCAAGTTGCAAATTCTTACGTCAATCAGATATGGTACCGGCCATTAAACAGTTAAAGAGGCAAAATGAATTACGAAATAATTACTATTTGGGCAGTATTTCATAGATTCAGGCTTAGAAGTAGAAAATAGCTATTTAAAACGACTTTTCTGTATAAATGCTTTTTAAAGACTAAATTTGAACTGAAATAGGGATACGCTTTTATCTTTGCTGTAAGGACATCTCAGAACATCTTTAAAAATTCTTTTTAGTTTAGAAAAAGTTGTTGCTATACAAAACTGTTCCAACACGATGAAAGAGATAGAAAAGAATTCGGCTTTAGATGGCGTATAGGTAATAAAATAATGAAATAAAGACATTTTCGAAAGTGCTTTTAAAGTCGCAAAGTTTTACATCTACTTTACAAGCATGGAAGAGTTATTGAATAGTTTTTTATTGATATTGGTGGTTGCTTTGTGACCAAATAGGAGGTAATGCGAGACTATAAATTTTGAACTGCGGGACGCAATGAAGCCTAACTTCGTTCCTCAAAAATTTCTATCTCGGCTCAGAACAATGGAAGATGGAGTGAATGAAAAGGACAGTTTGTAAATTGGGCAAAATTCCAGATACCGGACGCAGTTCGGAAACAACGAGTCCATAACAGCTTGGTAATGTTAAATTAGGTTAGGTTAATTTTGTTAGTCATGGTTATGTTCGTAATTAGGGCCTTTGTACTCTTGTTTCTGAACTGCGCTTAAATTCTGCGATATTTTAGTATTTTAGCTTAAGTAAAATAGGCTACTTCGGTAACTTGATAAACAGTTTAAGGCATATTAACCGATTTGAAATAGCCTACATATTTTGCAAAATTTGATCATAAGATATAGCCTCAGATCATTTATCTGACTTCGATAACCTCAATAGGCCAGAGTGGCTCCATGTTTTCCAAATATAACGTAGGCCTAATGTAATGTAGTGACCCATGGTTCGGATCCTACGTGAATCTGTAGGCCCCCTCTGCCATATGACCGTTGTTGTTATAAAGGAGATTAAACAACCCCATCAAACAACAACTGGTAGGTTGTAGGTGGCCTTGAATCCGTTAACGTTGATCGTGCATTTGCAGCTGTTATGCCTATTCCTTTTCGCCTTGTGGCTTCAGCTGTAGGTCCTTTTTGTCCTATGGCCGCAGTCAGTGTATTTTTGGTCATTATGCAGAAAATGACATTGCCTGAAGTTGAATTCAAAAATACATTTTTCTAGTGTATTTTGGTGTGCTCTGTTCAAATATAACCTTCATTTCTTGTGCAAATGAACAGAAATACGTGTTTGGGCCATGCAGTGACAACTGTATTTCTGTTCATTTGCACAAGAAATGAAGGTCATATTCGAACAAAACACACCAAAATACACTTGAAAAATGGGATCTTTTCCGTTTGACTGCCGCCATTGAAACAAAATTAAACTTTTTGTATTTTAACTGAAATGTCTTGATGATACAAAATAAGTTACTTTATAAAAAAGCTTTTCTTAATTTCCCCTTCAAATTTTGTTTCTTATAAGCAATTTTAATTACTTTCAAGATCCATGCTTAATTTTTAAGTTTTAATCGTGTACTCAGAAAAATAAGGGGATCACCTGAAGATCAGGGCCTCCAGCCTTCTTTAGTTAGCTTTATAAGGCTAACTAACAAAAATATCATGACCTAACCTAACCAATCGTCAAGGTCGTACAGTTGACCTAACGATTGGTTAGGTTAGGTCGTGATATTTTCGTTAGTTAACCTTATAAGGCTAAGTAAAGAAGGCTGGGGGCACACCTCTTATGTTTCAATGGCGGCAGTCAAGCGGAAAAGATCCGAAAAATGTATTTTTGACTACATTTTATACAATAAAGCATAACCTAACATGTTCATGTTACGAGATCTCGTAAACGACGCATTACCACAGAAAACGTTCAAAACACCTCAAAATTAACCAGAAAAGTCTGCTCTCGTCATTTTCGTTTAAAGTTTTAAACTAACGAAAATATCACGACTTAACCTAACCAGGATAATCTCTAGGAGCGCTCCATTTTTCAATATTAAACATACACTCATAAAACATATACCATTTGAAAGCTCACATTTTTCTGAGTCTAAAAATGTAGTAATCCAAAAATATCAATAGCAAATAAAAAGTAACGATTTAATTAATTGTTTGACGCGTGACGTCATTAACTACATTATAAAGGTTGGCTAAGTTATAAATCTTCAGTCTGTGTTGTAAGATGGTATTTTTGGTAATTGTTACGCTAACCTAACCTAACATGAATATGTTATTACATTATTATTTGTATAATTTAGGTGTCGGGGGTACGGGGGCAGAGCCCCCGTAAAGATCACGCATCACAAATTGATCGGTATAGGGTTTTATATTTAAACCTAGTTACTTTTTATTTGATATTGATACTTTTGGATTACTACAGTTTTAGACTCAGAAAAATGTGAGCTTTCAAATGGTATATGTTTTATGAGTGTATGTTTAATATTGAAAAATGGAGCGCTCCTAGAGATTTACCCTTAACCAATCATCAAGGGCGTACAGTTGACCTAACCGGGCATTCAATTGACCTAACCGGGCATTCAGTTAACCTAACCGGGCATTCAATTAACCTAACCGGGCATTCAATTAACCTAACCGGGCATTCAATTAACCTAACCGGGCATTCAATTAACCTAACAGGTTAATATTGGTTATTTCACCTAAATATCTTCCGATCTTTTCGTATTAGGCGCTCACTGTTACATTTCGGGCAAGTTAAGGATGAGAGAATAACGCCGTAATTGATGAAAACATCCAATGCTTTGTCTTCATCTAGAGCACATGACGAATCAAGTTCTCAAAGTCGAAACCACACGAACGGCACGTCATAATTCTATCACAAACATCACGAAACTGAATCCAATTAGAAAAAAAAATAGCTAGAACAGAAAAACAAACTAAGTCGCAGAGTAGCGAAAAAAATAGCCCGAGATTATACTCGTCGGACCAAAAATGAGTGTATTTATATTTATATATATTATTAGTATCATAATGTTCACCATTAATATGCATTTGCACAAAAAATGAGTGACAAATTTGAATAAAACGACTAAAACTACCTCATAAAAAGTTATTTTGATTTACAGGTCCAGCCCATGTCATTTAACACATATTGACTGTATTTTTTTTCAGGAAGCAGCAATTTTTAAACATATCTTTAATGCAGCCACGGCAGATTAATTGCAATGTAGGACAACCAAACTTATTCCTAGCTTGAAAATGTGGGAGTACAGTGAAAGACTAAAGGAATTAGGTGTGTTCAGTTTTAAGAAACGTTGTTTGAGGGGAGGGATGATACAAATGTTCAAAATGTTTTCAGGTTCGGGCACTCGAGATGTAGGCCTTCGAGATGTAACCTTTTTTATTCGAATTTTACAGAACTCGAGGGCATAATAAGTTTATTAGAAAACAGATTTGTAGACTGGATCTACAAAAATACTTTATTCATAAGAGTAGTCCTAGATGTTGTAAATTAGTTTCAAAAAATAATTGAATGCTTTCATGAATGAAAGAGACACTTTGTAAACTGTAAATAATGTATATATTAGCTAAAACATAAGTAATGTAGGGTACTTCAGTAGATTTTTTTAATAGTTTAAGGATAATTAGTCGACTTGGAATTAATATTTTGCAAAATTTTAGCATAGAAATATAGTTCTAGATCATTATCTGACTTGGATTTCCTCAATAGGTCAGAGTGGTTGTCCAAATGCAGTGCAATGTATAGGGTGGGCTAAAAGTCTGGGCTCCCCATTTAATGTAAAAATTATATGTAAATATCTTGAGGGGTACCCAGATTTTTTTGCCCACCCTGTACAATACCATTTACCAAATTTGATTTAGTTTGCATCAAGATTAAAGTGTAGGAGAACTAGTTTATATCATTGTAAAAAAATTCTTGTAAACTTTACTGTTAAATAACTGGGAAAGTTGCCAATTAGAAGCTATAAAAATTAGGGTAAAAATCTAAGGTCGGCCTACCTGTAAATATGTGGTTACCATTAAAAAATTGGGATCACCTGAAGATCAGGGCCCCCAGCCTTCTTTAGTTAGCTTTATAAGGCTAACTAACGAAACTATCACGACCTAACCTAACCAATCGTCAAGGGCGTACAGTTGACCTAACGATTGGTTAGGTTAGGTTAGGTTAGGTTGTGATATTTTCGTTAGTTAGCCTTATAAGGCTAACTAAAGAAGGCTGGGGGCCCTGATCTTCAGGTGATATGAAAATTGCATTCTTTTTAATAAAATTAGCATCAAATATTATTGTATAGGCTACTTTACAAGAAATAGTATGAGAAACAAATTTTGACTGCAATAGTTTATGAACAGCTGTGCTTTGAGTCATTTTCACTAAAACCAGTGGTTCTATCTACACACACACACACATACTATATGTATAATATACAGGGTGGTCCAAGAGTTCCTATTTATTTTTCTGAAATAATTATATTTCTATTTTATTTTCTACAGACCATAGATGATGATGGATGTACAAGGTGTGATGGTAGTAACAGTTGGTAAGAGATGCCTTTGAAACAAATCCCAAAATGTCAACTCGCACAGTACCACGTAGACTGAGCAATTATAGGGTTATGACTTTTTAATTTTTTGTCATAAATATTGTTTCCTGTATCATCAATCGATGAACTTTTGCTTGAAAACAATAAAAAAGGGCCTAATTCCTCAGAATTAAAAAAAATGTCACCCCGAAAGCAAATATAGTAAAGGGTGTCAGGAAATGATTGCCCCCCCCTGTACAGAAGAAACTGAAAGGAATAGAAAAAAACAGACAAAACCACGCGAAAGAGCGTTTAATTTTGAATAAAAAACACTTGTTTTAATATCGGGTGTTGCCCCCATTTGCAGCTCTGACGGCCATTAATCGACGGGGGTATGATCCCAGAAGTGTCTCAAAGTGTCTCTGAATCGTTCAAAATAGATGATGCCATGGTTTCTGTAGGGAAAAAAATGGTAAGAATTAAAATCACAGGAATAGGATATAATGGTTTTTATTCAGATTTTAACGCTCTTTCAAGTGGTCTCGCCGGTTTTTATCTATCTCTTCTAGTTTTTGCTCTACAGGGGGGGCAATCATTTCCTGACACCCTTTAAATATATTTGCTTTCGGGGTGACATTTTTTTTTAATTCTGAGGAATTAGGCACTTTTTTATTGTTTTCAAGCAAAAGTTCATCGATTGATGATACAGGAAACAATATTTATGACAAAAAATTAAAAAGTCATAACCGAGTGAGCATACCACAAATGGCTGTTCTAAGGATTTTAAAATCAACATTAAAAAAGAAAAGTTACGTATTCAAGTGCTACACGAGTTACACGAAGAGGATTATCCAATACGAGCCATGTGCACAGAATTGATTGAAAAAATTCATACCGAAAACTAATTAACCACATTTTCTTCAGCGATGAGGGGACATTCCACAGATGCGGACAGGTTAATCGACATAATTGCCGTATCTGGGCTAGTGAAAAACCAACCGAGTTCTACGAATGGGAGAGAGATTCTCCTAAAGTTAATGTCTGGTTGGGTATGACAAGATAGAAGATTAAGGACCTTTTTTCTTTGCAGAAGCTACGGTAACAGGACCAATTTATCTTGACATTCTTCAGCAGTTTCTTTAACCCCAGCTTCGTTCAGATGGAATTCTCGACACTGTTGTCTTTCAACAAGATGGAGCTCCATGTCACTATGCACTGTTCAGGCGTACCTTGATGAGCTCTTACCAAATCGCTGGATTGGACGTGGTGGAAACAGGCCCTGGGCAGCACGATCTCCGGATTTAACACCATTAGACTTGTTTGCGTGGGGCCTTATAAAGTCTGAGGTTTACAAAACAAGAGTTACAGACCCGCAGGATCTGCGAGCCTGCATTGTCCCGGCAGTTGCTAAAATAACCACAGAGATGCTTGAGAATGTGTTCCGCAATGCAGTAGACAGATTTGAGATGTGCAGAGACACTGATGGTGCTGACGTCGAATCTTAGACCTAAGCTTGATAAGTAAATATACATCTAATTATGTTACTACATTTTTATCCTAAAATACTATTATTTCAACAAAATAGACAAGGATTTTTGAACCACCCATTGGCCATATTGATAATGTAAACAAATGCAAATCATAATTTGAAGTTTCCAGTTAGTGCATTTCATTTTTTAATACTTTTATATATAAATATGTTTTACATGTAAACAAGATCATCTTCATGACAATGACAGCATCTAAAAATTACAAGGAAAACGGTTACAAAACCAGACTCACGTGACTAAAATCGCACTTAAACGAAAATGTTTGTTCATTGAACGATTATAGTAATCGATTTGCAATGTATGTAATTTAGGCAATTTATTTAAAGCAATGGAAGGTATAAATATGATAAAGACAGAATAATGGAAGGAAAAAATAACCAGAATGTCTCGAATGAATGTCTTCGATGAACTTCATATTATTGTCTTCTCCCCACTTGAATAACACTGGTATGCATATGAAATTTTTTTGTCTGCTGTGAGGGTTTTTTCAACTCATGTTATATAATTCGACCATGCTGAATTCGAAAATGACATTGGTTTTCCTCAATCAGGTCAGGTTTTTTCTCTATTGGCCATTTATTATAAGTCCAATTTTATCCCCAAATTTATTGATTTTTTTAGCTTAAACACTGTAGATACGAGTAATATTATAAGAACACTCGTGAAAAATGAAAACATTGTGTGAATAAATACTTTTATTCATACAATGAATATGGAAAAAAGTTTATTGAGGAAGGAATGAAGTTTTTTTGGTTTTCCGTCTGTGTTTTTCTTCGGGCACGTCTCGCTTCAAACACCAGCAATAGTCCGCCAGCATATTGATATCCCAGTTTCCCTGGTACCTCTCTTCCATTATTTTGATATCTTGGTGAAATCGTTCACCCTGTTCCTCACTATAATCCCCTCAATTTTCAGGAAATTAGACCAAGTGGGACCACAAAAAGTGCATTTTTATGGACATGCGCGACCCATGAGCTTTGAAAGCTTCCATCAAGTTTTCGACAACGGACTCGTATTCTGGACTTCTACGCTTGCCAAGAAAATCAGTGACAACTGATTTGAATGCCTGCCAGGCATTCTTCTCAGTTGGAGTCATTGCGTTTTCGAACTGAGTATCCTTGATCAAAGTTCGAATTTGAGGACCATCAAAAACCCCAGCATTTAGTTTAGCATCAGATATATGAGGAAATTTACTCTCGAGATATCGGAATGCTGAACCCTCCTTATTCATTGATTTGATGAAATTTTTCATCAAGCCCAGCTTAATATGAAGTGGTGGGAGCAAAATTTTTGTTGGTGGTACAAGGGGCACTGAAACGACATTATGCGACCCAGGTTCAAAATTCTCTCTGGATGCCCATTCACGCTGTGCATAGTGCTTCTCATCCGCTCGGCTATCCCATTTGCAGAGGAAACATGGGTATTTCGTGTATCCCCCTTGCATTCCCAATACAAATGCCACAATCTGAAAAAAAATGAAAATATTTAAAGAATTTAGAGAATTTGTTCTATCAGATAAAAAAGTCTATGCATTGGACTGTATCACTTCTGTGGGGAAGTTAAGTGTTCTTATACGCTCTCAAATAACCTTTGGAAAAACAACATAGTCAATAGCAATAGTTTACTTATGATATTAGTATTACCTTCAAATCTCCACAGATCCTCCAGTTATGTTGGTCGTATACGAGAGCATCCAGTAAAATTTTCATGTTATCGTAGCTCTCAGTAAGTTGTACGGAATGTGCTACAGGGACTGATGCAACCCTATTCCCAATGTTGAGAAGTACTGCTTTCAAACTTCGTTTAGACGAGTCTATAAATAGCCTCCATTCTGATGCGTTATATGGCAGGCCCAAGGATTCGATAGCCCCTCAACATTGCAGCAGTACACTAAGGAAGAGGTATTTTCGTGCACTGCAAAAAACTTGCGGAATTCTTCCTCGCGTTTCCTATACCAGGAGAATGTTGTTCCCGGAGCCAGCAAGTTGTCCTCTCGAAGTCGTGAGCCCAAGATCTCGGCAGCTAATTTTGAAAGTCCTAAATCCCTGGTAAGATCATTAAGTTTGGCCTGGTTGAGAGGCCTCGGCTCATTTGAAGCGGTATTTTGAGGTATATACGACTGGGACTGGTCATTGGCATTGGTCATTGATTCATCATCAGAATCATCGAAGTCCAGGGTTTGAGGTGGGTCGGGTATTGGAATTCCAGGACCATGGGGTACAGGTCTCATAGCAGAAGGAATGTCAGGGTATACAACAATGTGTTTATTCTTCTTGTTAACTCCTGAAAATAGAAACACAGAAACATGGATATAAAACTTGCATATGAAATAGAAGAAGCATTCAGACAGTGGCGGCTCGTGAGGGAAGGCTGCGGTCTGTAAGATATGAAATAGGTCGATGGAGTCTATATTTTCTTTCTTTTTTCATATTGTCCCTTCGGGGACAATATGAATGAAAAAGAAAGAAAATATACAATCATTGTATATGTAAATGTAACTTGTATAACAATATGTATGTGTAAATGTATTTTCTATAACAATATGTATATGTAAATGTATGATTACCATTATGGTGAATATTATGTCAAGTTTCATACGAGGACTTCAAAATATTTAAGAAAAATAAATTTATAAGCCCACCTTGGAGGTTTGTCATGCAGAAATAGCAATCTGTCACATGATCCTTTCCTTCTCTCCAAATCATGGGAATTCCAAAAGGCAAAGATTTCGCTCTGCCTTTGCTCCATCTCAAATTTTCAATGCACGTCTTGCAGCACATATGAGGGGCGAAATTTTTGTCCTGGTCCCCTAGCTAATTCCAAAGTATGCTCTATACATTGTCTTCACAAATTTAGTGATTTGGGACTGGTTATTTGGCATGGTAACCGTCCCACATATGTAGCAGAATCTATTGGGATCATTTTTACACGCTCTATTCATTATGAAATATTTTATCTATATGCCTGAAAAGTAAAAAAAGATATTATACAAGTGAAACAAGTGATGATAGATGTTACTGTTCCAATTCCGCTTTGACAAAATCACGAAAAATTCTATTTTACTTATGAGGCCATAGCCGGATAACCTGAGCTGATTGAGAAAAACGGATTGCAGATTCGAAATCAGCAGGAAAAACTCTATAAGAATCACAAAACCCTTGACAGCAAAATTGATGCATACCAGTGTAATGTTTCACCGTTATTTCGTCATTTTTCTATGTCACCTTCGTTCGATATTTCCTTGCATATCTTTGTTTCATCTGCGAAACATCATATAATACTGTCGTTAATATCTGCATCAATGTCTGCAATTATTATTATAAACAGCAAGGGAGCTAATACAGTATATATACCTTGCGGGACAGAGCTCATGATTTCTGAGACTTCAGATTTAAACTCCATTTACTTCCATTCTGTGTTCTTTGATTCAGAAAATTAAATGTAAATCTTCCAAGCTTTCCAGTAATTCCTGTATTCTTAAGTTTGTGTGCTATAATTCCATGGTCACATTTATTGAAGGCTTTAGCAAGTCAGTATGTATTACATCTATGTTTTGCTCTCGACACAATGTGGTAATTATGTCGCAAATGACATGGCCTGAAGTTGAAATAAAAAATACATTTTTCTAGTGTATTTTGGTGTGCTCTGTTCAAATATAAGCTTCATTTCCTGTGCAAATGGAAAGCAATATGATTATTTGTACATTACTTCGGAGTCGTATTTCTTCATTTCTGGTCATGTGAATAGCAAAATATTAACCAAAAATTATGAAAACTAACTAAACTAAACCTAACCTAACACTAACAAGGGGGCGGAGCCCCCTTGACCCCCGCTAATAACCTAAAGTTCGTTCCTGATATGACGAAATATGACTCCGAAATAATGTAAACAAATTCGTATTTCTTTACATTTGCACAGGAAATGAAGGTTATATTTGAACAAAGCACACCAAAATACACTATAAAAATGTATTTTAAGGAAAGATATAAGGCCTAATAGATAAACTAACCTTGAATTATTCTGTGGGTGGATAGAGAAGGGCAGCTTACCAGATTACCACACTTTGGGCACTGTCTGGATGTTGGGAGAACCCCGTGTTCCTTGAAAAACGTTAATGACGCCTGATCATTATGGCCAAAACGTTCAATTGCCGTAAGGTAGGACAACTCACACCCTTCGCACAATAACATTACACAAAACTGATCTGCTACGTTCGGACTGAAAAACATGTTTACGGCGCGTAGAAAATAACATCATCACTATTACTATTTCCCTGTACAAATAGCACAAAATTATACTCGTCGGACCAAAATGAGTGTATTTACATATATATTATTAGTATCATAATTTTCACGATTAATATGCATTTGCACAAAAAATGAGTGACAAATTTGAATAAAGCGACTAAAACTACCTCATAAAAAGTTATTTTGATTTACAGGTCCAGCCCATGTCATTTAAAACATATTAACCCACAATGTTCCCAATTTTTTTCTCCTGATGTGATAGGCATGATCTTCCCGCCCCGAAGCCATGTTGGTTTGGATTGTATAAATTCTTTTCTTGTCGGTAGTTAGTAGTTTTGCCTTTAATTATACGTTCAAATCACTTTATAAAGTGGGAAGCGAGAACTACTGGCCGATAATTCTTTGGCATTGGTAACTAAATGGTTCGAGGTTCCCGATGATGCTGTTTAACGGTAATCCGTCTATCGTCTCATCCGTGGGTTGGTGTGACTACCTACACACCCACTCTCAGGATTAAACTCATGAATTTTACTTTTATAATAATAACATAAACTGCTTTATTATGAAACACCAAAATTTTTATACTTTTTATCTTATGTTCACAGATTAACTTTACACTTACGTTATATAATTCAAGATACAAGGTTGAGCCTTGACTGAAAATCAAGTAGGCCTTTAAAAACAATGTAGCCTCGCGCGTGACATGAATGAAAGTTTAGGATCGCGGACAGTAGATTTCACGTCGCCGGCCCCAGTCGAAAATGATGTTAATTTCCTTCGATTTAATCATTTTAATATAGGCCCTACTTCCCACGAGCTTGAATACTGAAATTGATAACAACATTAACAAGGGAGAGCAAAACGATCTTAAGATGAACAAACTGCTTTCAAGGACTCTGTCTGACTCTGTCACTCTTTTTCCTTTCTCATGCTGCGTTGCCTTTTTCTTCGTTTAGATTTTGCAGTTCCAATCTCGCTTGGCATTTGATCTGTCCTTTAATTAATTATCTAAGAACCTAAAATTTAAATGACCGTAATTAATACATGATTTCAATAATTTTTACAATTTCCTACCTATTCTACAGTATTCAACTAACTTTATTGGCCTATTTTCTGATATTTAATTGCTAACTTATATAAACCTTCTATTAGCTACAAACTAACCTATCTTCAAGAACCTGATTGAACAAGACTGGACGAGCGTATCACGTGATAATAAACCTATGCCTGATTGGCTGAACGCGAATACGAGTATGAACCCAACGAAACCTGTTCTTGCTTCGTAGCTCACATCACATATTCTCGTCAAAATTTAAGATAGACCTATTTTCTGCCTTTTACTTAAATTTATAAATTATGAACTCTCATTCTATATTCATTATTAAATCCCAATTTTACGACTCCAACATAACTCTGTTACCTCCTTTAAATAAAAGTGCAATGTTTGCGTTCTTTAATGGAAGTGAAATCTGTCCTGTGTCGACTGATTTTCTCCATAGTAAATGTAGAGGCTTGGCAATATTCTCTTTACATTTCTTCAGAAACGTCGCACCCTTTGTGTCTGGCCCTGGTGCCAAATTTTCTCAGGATTTGTGGTAAAGCCTTAATTACATCTCCTTCTGAGAACTCTAGATCTATCGATAGGTTCGTGCCCGAACTTGTTCTTGGCTGATTTGTATCAATGTCAAAAAAATTCATCTGGATTTTTTACTTTCTCCTTGAACTTAGGGATGCTAAACACATAATTAAATTGTTCCTTAAGCAGTTCGCTCGTTTTTGCTGGGTCATTTGTGTATTCAGTCACCCACATCTATTAACGGACCAGTATTCTCCTTACTTTACTCTGTTTACTCTGCATTTTTCTTTTCACAAAAGTACAGAAGTATTTTGGATTATTTTTGTTTTCTGCTACCTTGTTTGTCTTATGTTTTGTACCTTGTTTTCTGCTACCTCGTTTCTCTTATGGATGCATGTTTGTTTTAGGTCCATTTTTATTTCGCATGGTTTTTTCTCGTTCAAGTCTCCTTGCTTCAGTTCTGCACTTTTGGAAACTTTTACGGTTTGTTTCCGTTGCCTAAATAGTGTCCTGATTTTTCTCTCGAGTTTGCTACGTTAAATTTTCATTTACACTTTCCCAACCTACTTTATTTGAATTTATATTCAAACCTTCAAATATTCCTTTTGACTTTCTGGGATGTGTTTCTGGACCTCTGTTTGCTAACTTTAATTGTATATCGATTAGGTTATGGTCGGAGAAATGTGTGTGTGTTACCTTTTTATTTATTATTATCTCATCGTTATTTGTGAAAATTAAATCTAAAACGTTCTCTTTTCTAGTGGCTTAACAGATTTCCTGAGTAAGTGCATAATGTTTCGTAATATCTCATAGTATTATTACCTGGGTTGACATTTTTTGTATTGTTACCATAAAACATCTCAACATACTGTATATAATTCCGTCATTTTTCTTCCATGTTTATGAATGGAAAATTAAAATCCCCACAAATCAAAATATTTGCTGCTGGCGTTTCAAGTAATTTTAACATGTTTTCTATTTCATTTGTAGCGAACTGGGATTCACTTTTTGTGGTGTTTGGTGGTCTGTAGACGTTCCTATAAGTTAGGTTCAGTCCTTTTACTTCTACAGTAATAATTTCGACTGTACTATTTGATTTCCTTACATTCAACTTACATGTGTACGTGATTTTCACGTAGATGCAACACCTTCCCCCTCGTCTAGCAACTCACTCTGGTCTGTATATGTTATAATCTAGTATTGCTTTTTCGGTATCCTCGATGCAGTTTTCACACACTTTCGCAATTATGTAAGTGTGTTTCCGTTAGGCATATAATGCCTATACTGGTTTCCAGAGCTAAACTGTAATCTGTAGGCATTGTATATTTATGTATAACAAATTTAGAGGTTTCCAGTCTTCGTGCTAGGTTTTCCTAAATAAACGGTCGTTTCCTGGTCGATGTTATCGGTTCCTGTTTGGTGTTATTGATTAGGCCGCTGCATTTGGGAGTACTGGGGCTGCGGCCCTTGATATCATTGTGATTGTATTGACAGTGGGTGGTGTTGAATAGGAGGGTGATTTATGTAATGCTGGGGTGCATATATCTGCGATGTTCTGTCTTTACTCATTAGAGGAGACAGTTGTACTTTTGTCATTCTCATTTTCTCTAAAACATGTACTTCATTGCCACTGTTATTACTTCTATTTTCGATGTGAGCTGTTCTTTTTCGTCTTCCTCTTTGAGTACCCTAAATGTGAAAATACGAGCACTCTATATTTACACATTTTTTCTCTCTAATTGACTGTCTGCACATAGAAGGGTGGAAATAACAGCAGTTTGTTTCGTACCTGCAACTTCCACGTCTCATCATGTACAAGCAGTTTTTACAAAGGAATACAAAGGACAACAAACAGCAACAGATCGGCTGGTCCCGACGAAGCTGTCTGTTTAAGAAGGAGGGTGATAATACATATTATACATATATATATATTATATATATATATATATATACATATTATACATACATATTATACATACATACATATTATATATATATACATATACATTATATATACAGGGTGTTCATAAAAGATCTGAACGATTTCAATCTTTATTAATGTGATAACCCAATAACATACAAAGAAACAAGTTTGTCCATGTGACTCGGCACAGCTAAAAGTTTTACATATATGTTTAATAAGCTTCAACATATTCGCCATTGGTCGCCCGTACAACATCCAATCGATATTCAATTTCTCGCCATGTGCGATCAAGCATGCCAGCATCGACCATCGCTATTGCATCCCTGATCCTGATTCGTAGTTCATGGATGGTGACAACCTTGGTCTTGTACACATACTTCATATCTTTAGTGTGAAAAATTTTAACGAATCAAATCGTTCAGATCTTTTATGAACGCCCTGTATTATTCATGCAGTTTGAGCCACATTTGCATGAACCTGTTCTGTAGTATTCGCAAATGGTCCGTCGTTTAGTTTCCTTACGAGTCCTATGGATTCAGTTTTTTCCTCTGTTCTCCCAGCACTTCTTCCTTACTCAGTGGTTTCTTAATCTTTGGTGTGTTTTTATTTGTATTTATGGTGTCTCTATCTTATGCAGGGGGTATTTCTCCGTCTAAGGTTACTTCTGCACCTCACTGTAGTGTGTTTCCCTTGGTGTCCTGAATTCCATTTTCGTTTGTGTCGGCGTTTTCTGACGTTTTCTGCTTCTCGGCCGGTGAACCTGTTGCAATTGATTCTTCTATTTCAACATTCTCCATTCCCAGTTGTACTACTTTCCTGCTGTTTTCCATGCACTTGACGCACACGAAGCCATTAAAGCCTATTTGGTGTTTTTGGTGTTTTGGGGCTTTTTGGTGTTTATTCTGTTCATCATTTTCCTGTTCTTTTTATCTAAGTTTATGCATTCATAATGTCTAAATATATTGCAAAGAATGCATTTTAAGCCCGTGGTCTGGTCTACTTCATTTTTGCAATCGCATAGCTTGGTATGCCACGCATTCCATTAAACATAATCCACTTTATTCATCTTTTTGGATTTACAGCAGTTCACACATTTGTTCGTATTTTTGGCCACTTCTTTTGTCTATTTCCTTTCTGTTTCTCGAATTTCGTCTGCAAAATTACAACCTTCTCGTTTGTGGTCCTCTTTTATAGACTTCTTGGAAAAATCTCCGACAGCTGTTATTCCGTTCAAATTGTTTTCAATTTATGTTGGATTTCTTTGTGCACGCTGTATGCCACGGGTTTTCACTTAATAAATTATTTTCGCATATTCACTGATACTTAATACTCACACTAGTATAGGATAAAATTTATCGCTGAATTTATAAACACTAGTTATTTTGGTATTAGACAGAGCGGAAATAAACATCCGTACACTACGAGGTAGAAACACTATATCCCCCATAGAAATATCCCCAATTATAATATATCACAACATTATTCAAATAACCAATATAAAACCAACAGGGAAGGACAGAACACGTGCCATAGAAAGAGAAATTCAATATTTTTAATTTTCACTCCAAGGTTTTAAATTGGGAAGTTTTGCATCTAGAATGGCAGTAGACTGGAAAACTGTCTTTAAGGATAAGACAACGAAAGAAATGTTAATAACCCTCGAAGAGATGACGTCAGAAATTGTGAAAAAACATGTCCCAAAAAAACAAGAGCAAGGAGAAGCAGGTTTGAGAGACAAGAGAGGTTAATGTTTCACAAGAAAAAGAGTGACTGAAAATTTAAGAAACTACAAAGACAACATCAAAAATTAATGACAAACTGGAGAGCATAGCTTGCGTCATACAGGGTCTAATTGAGAACCATACAAAAAAAGATGACGACGCTATAGAAGCGATAAAGGCAAACTGAAAATACTTCATTCATTTTGCAAAAAGGGAAGACGAAAAATCACGCGACTGAACCTTTGAAGAATGAAAACAATGCATTAATCGATTATCTAAAAGAGGCATCTGAAATACAAAGAGCTCATCCCCAAAACTGATAAACTAATATGCGATAGAAATGCGTCCTTTGAAGAAGAATTACAAGGGGAAAGTATAACGGACTTTGACTTTACACCAGATGACATCACACGAGTTATATGGAAACTAAAAGCACACTCAGCAGAAGGGCCAGACAAATGGACTGCTACACTGATTAGAAACTGCAAAAATAGCTAAGCCCATATATTGGATATGGAGACGATCACAAGATATGGTAGAAATACCGAACGTCCTGAAGAGAGCTAACATAGTTATAATGTTATAATGTTTTAGACCAACAAAGACCCTAGGATCCACTCATGGCTGGTCTACCTAACTGTGTTCGTAATCGTGTATTGTGTATGTCCTCCGTGGTGGCGGAGGGGACCTACAATTTTACGTGGGTTCCGAACCACAAGAACATAAGAAATTTATGTAAAAACTGCCGGTAAATTGGCAACGACCAATTTTTACGAAACTAAATAATTATCAATTTAAAACTAATTAATTACACTGGGCAACAAAAAAAAATTTATTTTCGTGTCCCAAGAATGAAAATACCTTATTCTTATAGTATTTTCTGTGCTGAATCCAAATAAGTTTGTAAAATTTCTCTATCAGGTCTAGTTTTTGTGTGACATGCAATTTAATTTTTAAAAACCAATATAGTTACATACTTATTAAAATATGATCGAAAAGACATACCTGTAGTTTAAAAAGCAGCTTGTTTTGATTTTCTGCTGTGCTTTGCCTCAGGCATGTCTCTCTTAAGAGTCCAGCAATAGTCAGCCAGCATACTGGGGCTCCATTTGCCTTGGTAACGGTTTTCCATGGCAGAAATATCCTGATGAAAACGCTCACCATGTTCGTCGCTTACCGCACCCAGGTTTTCCGGAAAAAAGTCCAAGTGAGAGTCCAAGAAATGAACCTTTAATGACATATTGCACCCCATTGCTTGGTAAGACTTAAGAAGATCTCCTACTATTTCAGTATAGTTTTTGGCCTTGTGATTTCCCAAAAAATTTGTGCAGACACTTTTGAAACTCTGCCACGCAGCTTTCTCAACTTCATTCAACTCTCCTTCAAATCTCTCATCTCTTAACAATTCTCTGATCTGAGGGCCTACAAAAATGCCTTCTTTAATCTTGGCATCACTGATCCGGGGAAACTTATTTCTCAAGTATGTGAATCCTGTTTGCGCTTTATCCATCGCTTTAACAAAGTTTTTCATAAGTCCAAGCTTGATATGCAAAGGAGGAAGGTACACTTTCTCAGGGTCAACAAGTGAACTATTCACAACATTTTTCTTGCCTGGAACAAGTGAGGTGCGTTTTGGCCAATCCTTCTTAACGTAGTGGTTTTGCTTGTCCCTACTGTCCCACTCACATAAAAAACAACAGTACTTGGTGTAACCTAGCTGCAACCCTAGCAAAAGTGCAATGACCTTCAATCTCCACAGATATTCCACTTATATTTCTGATACTGAAACTTTTCTAAAATCAACTTCATGTTGTCGTATGACTCTTTCATGTTTGCAGCATGTGCAATAGGTACAGAAGGAAATTTATTTCCGTTGTGAAGAAGGACTGCTTTCAAGCTGACTTTTGAGGAGTCAATGAACAATCGCCACTCATCCACGTTATGTTCATGACCAAGAGCCCCCATGACTGAATTAACATCTTTACAAAACACAAGTCCATCTTCATGGGAGAACCATTCTTTGAATTCATCATGGCGGCTGCGGAAAAAACAAACTTTAGTGTCACGTTGCAGTAGATTCCAACCCTTTAATCTTGAACCTAAAAGTTCAGCCTGCTTCTTAGATAATTTCAATCACGAACTAGGTCATTTAGATCTCCTTGTGACAGTAAATGTGGTTCATTGGAGGAACAGGTAGCCTGGAATGTTGGATCAGAAATGTCTTCATCTTTTTCCTCGTGATATGCTACAGCTACGTTTGATTCCTCATCACTTAAACTTACATGTTCAGGAGGATTTGGTACTGGAAGTTGAGCACTGTGGGGAACTGGTCTCATTGCAGACGGTAGATTAGGGTATTTCATAAGGCTCTTTGTTTTTGAAGTGATCCCCTTTGTATTTACCAGGCAGAAATAGCAGTCTGTTGTGTGATCTTTGGGTTCCCTCCAAATCATTGGAATAGCAAATGGCATGTGACGTGAACCGTTTAGCCATCCTGTAAGTAGTCTTACACATGTCACACAACAAATGTGAGGGGCCCAACTCTTGTCCTGATCGCCTACTTTACATCCGAAATAAAGTTCATAGCATTTTTTTACTAATGGTGTAAAGTTACGTTTCTGGGATTTTAAAGTTAGATCACCACATACATAAAAGGAATTAGGATGATTCAGACAGTTCCGCGGCATTACAAACATCTATATGAATACAACACGTGTAAAATTAACAAGAAGCAACAGACACTAGCTGTTAACACTGTGACATTTACAAGCAGACTGACTTGGAGCTGCTCTACACACAGAAACTAGGCTCATGTCTGAACAGGTACAACATGTTTCAACCTGCACAGTCTGCTGCTCCGACCAAATTTATCCTGCCAGCATTATCAGAACTTTCTCCCCAAAGGAATAAATTGTACTAATTTTACAGAAAATTAATACAACATATAATTAATTATTAATATATTTTATTATAGTTATATTAATAATATAATATATTATTATATTTATTATTTTTATAATGTTTTATATTATAATATTGTTATATACTTAATTATATATAATATGTTATTATTTTTTTATCCGGTGATCATGTTAAATGAGGAAAAAATGAACATAGCGTCACAAGTAAACTAAGCCTGATAGAAAAAATCTGATTTCATATTTAGATTCAGCATGAAAAATTACACTTAGAAAACCCATCAAAACCCTTGTGACAAAATTGTTGTTGACCTGTGTTATCGATTAAAAACTGAAGATAGAATCCCTGGATCCAGAGGATCAAGTCATAATAGACTACTATCCACAAATATGTTACACTCTATATCTATTTATAACGGACATGCAAATATATCAGATCCAAAGAATCCAGTCAATTTCATTACGGTATCCATCAAGTCACGGTCCATATCGATTGCGGATCAAGTCAAAATTTACAACCATATACATTACAATATATACACTTACGAGGAAAAGTGTAGGTGTGGCTGTAAACACTGTACAGTAATGTAGAAATGTGTGTGTGCACCCATTTTGGGTCTCCCATTTAAAGGTGTTTGTGGGGCAAGTGAAGATCATGAGTTTTTCAATACCTCACAGTACTATGGGCGGCACCGCTCGGCAGAGGAATATCTTTAAATGGGGTGTGTAAGGACAGAGTATCCCTAACCCAAGACGCTGCCTCCCTATATCCCACACCACTTGTGTTGAGCTGTGGGATCTATCCCCAGAAAGCCTTAATTTTACTACCTTAAACTATACCCTTTCTATCAACATATGCGTCTAATCGATTTTTAAACATGTTTATAGACGTGCTACTAATTACTTCTACCGGCCAACTATTCCAGCTATTTACTATTCTATGCGTAAAAAAGTTTTTCGCAACTGCTGTCTCGAACCTTCTACTTGTCAACTTACACCCGTTATTACTAGTCCTATTATATTGAGATATTTCGAAAAAGCTATCTCTATCTACGTTATCGAACCCATTCATAATTTTGAAAACCTGGATTAGATCACCCCTTAACCTCCAAGTCTCGAGTGTTGTCAATTTTAACTCCTTAAGCCTATCCTCGTACGACTTTGACCTAAGCGACGGAATCATCTTAGTTGCTCGTCTTTGAACTCTTTCGATTTTGTCTACAGTGTGTCCGTAAAGTCATGGTGGGATTTTAAATAGCTATATTATTGCAACGAAACATGATAATGAGATGAAAAAAAGGCAAATTGAAGAACAACTCTAAAAGAATAACTTTATTTAACGTAGTTCGATATGGGCTCCTCTGGTAGCCCTGCAGACATCTAGGCGGTGATTCAATTCCAGCCACACACGCCCAAGAACATCAGGAGTGACGGATGCGATAGCTTCCGTGATTCGCTCGTGCAAGTGATGAATATCCCTAATGGGTACACTGTACACGCTTTGCTTGACGTAACCCCACAAATAAAAGTCCAAAGGTGTCAGGTCCGGAGAGCGTGGAGGCCATGGCTTCCATCCTCCTCTTCCTATCCATCTCTGTGGAAATTTTTCATTAAAGAATTCTCGAACAACGTTGGCATAGTGCGGAGGAGCACCATCTTGCTGAAAGATGACATTATTGTCAATAAATTGGGGTACTGCAAAATGTTCCAACATAGCGAGGTAGTTGTGTGACGTCACTGAGTTCCGCGAAGAAAAATGGGCCAATCACTCGATCTCGTGCTAGAGCACACCACACATTAACTTTCGGGCTATTACGCTGATGTTCAACATAGGCATGTGGACAGCCTAGACTAACTACGAGATAAAGGTTAAGCTTAGCCTAGACTAACTACAAGATACAACTTTGAGAGTTGTTCTTAAATTTGGCATTGTTTCATCTCATTATCATGTTTCGTTGCAATAATATAGCTATTTAAAATCCCACCATGACTTTACGGACACACATCACCGCCTAGATGTCTGCAGGGCTACCAGAGGAGCCCATATCGAACTACGTTAAATAAAGTTATACTTTTAGAGTTGTTCTTCAATTTGCCTTTTTTTCATCTCATTATCATGTTTCGTTGCAATAATATAGCTATTTAAAATCCCACCATGACTTTACGGACACACTATATATCTTTGCGGATTCAAAAATTGGACCGCGTACTCCAAATGGGGTCTAACTAATGATTTATAAAGTGGAACTATAATATCGCGCGATTTGTACTCAAAATTTCGAGCTATAAAACCTAACACTTTGTTCGCCTTATTGACCGCTGCTGTACTTTGTTTCGCTACTTTTAAATCACCAGTGACTATAACTCCTAAATCTTTTTCCTGCTCTACGCTTGTTAAATCTTTCCCTGACATACTATACGCAAAATTACCGTTACGCGAACCTATATGCAAAATTTTGCACTTATCAACGTTAAATCTCATTTGCCATGTGACTGACCAATCAACGATTTTATTCAGATCTTCCTGAATTTTACCTCTATCTTCGTCATTAATCGCCCTACCACCCAGCTTCGTGTCATCCGCAAACTTTGAAACTGTACTGACTAGGCCGACATCTAAATCGTTAATATATATAAGAAAAAGCAAGGGGCCCAATACAGAACCCTGAGGAACGCCACTCGCTACATTAGCCCAACACGACTCCGCTCCATCAACGACCACCCTCTGTTTCCTGCCTCGCAACCACTCTTCTGGTCAATTTATTACTACACCCCTGATTCCATGAGCCTTAGTTTTTTCAATGAGTCTTTTGTGCGGCACGGTGTCAAACGCTTTTTGAAAATCTAAATACACTACATCAACCGCCCGATGTCTATCGTAAACGTCAACCACGCTTTGGAAAAATTCTAAAAGATTAGTTAAGCAAGATTTGTTTCGCCTAAATCCGTGCTGCGTATTTCTAACTAGCTTATGCACTTCTAAGTGTTCGACTATACGATCCCTAATTATTGATTCCAGTAGCTTACCTACAACAGATGTTAAACTGATTGGCCTATAATTTCCCGCCGCACCTTTATCGCCTTTCTTAACGATAGGTGTTACGTTTGGTAACTTGAAATTATCTGGTACGCACCCCTCAGAAATAGACGCATTAAAAATCTTTGTTAGCGGCACAACAATGCTATCTTTTAATTCTTTTAGTTGTATGGGATATATGGAATCCGGCCCCGGTGATTTACGCGTTTTCATTTTATCAATATAGCGCGTTACCTCCCCTTCACTATATTATCCAAAATATTACCATTATCAAACGGTATTATGTCCGTGACCGTAGGGATATTTGTTACATCTTCTATAGTAAAAACTGACGTAAAAAATTCGTTTAGCAAGGTAGCCATTTCCTTTTTTTCAGAAACTAGATCCGTTTACATTTTTCAAAGGCCCCAAGACGCTTTTTACTGGATTTCTATTATTGACGTATTGAAAGAATCGCTTGGGGTTTTCTTTACCGTCACGAGCTATGGAGATTTAAAATTCGCGCTTGGGCTTTTTTATTACACTAACATATAAACGAGGAGATCGCTCCGAGGCTAAAAACTATAGGCCAGTGTCGCTTACATCTCATCTCACCAAAATATTTGAAGGAATAGTTAGAAAAAATCTGACGTGTTTTGGAAACTCGGAAAATTTAAATGATAACCAATATGGATTACTATCAGGAAGATCGTGCCTATCACAACTAATGGAACACTATAACATTACTGATGCCCTCGAAAACAATGAAAACTATGATGTAATATACAGAGACTTTGCCAAGGTGTTCGACAAGTGTGAACACGGAATCATAGCATATAAACTGAAATATATGGGAATAGCAGGAAAAGTAAGAAAATGGATATATAATTTCCTTAATGGGCGGCACCATGTCGTACAGTCCAAGAAATATCTTCATCAAAGTCACAGGTCCGTAACTCAGTACCACAAGGAACAGTATTAACCCCATTACTCTTCATAATCATGCTAACTGATATAGATGAGGAAGTTACCGGTAACAGCACAGTACATCTTTTGCTGGTGACACAAAAACTAGTAGAAAAATAAGAAACCCAGATGATATAGAATCTTTACAAACAGATATGAGCAAAATCTGAGATTTGTCAGAAGGCAACAATATGAAATTTAAGATTGAGAAATTTCAACTGTTAAAGTACGGAAGAAGGGAGGAACTAAAATCCATGGAATACTATGCCCCAAATGGACAGGAAATTCAGAGAAACTCTAAGGCAAAAATTTAAGTTATAATGATGGTTGAAACGAAATTTGAAACAAAATAAGATGTAAACAGAGCAAAAAGAATAACTGGACAGATACTGAGAACCCTCCAGAAAGGGACAGAAATATAATGATTCCTCTGTTCTAAACACTGATCATACCCAAGTTGGAGCGTTGCTCAGTCTTAACATCCCCATAAAACAAGGACATTAGTTAACTAGAAAGGATTCAGAGAAGCTTCCTAGAGAAGATCAGTGGATGCAGAGAACTAAATTACTGGAGAAGGTTACGTAAATTAAATTTATATTCGCTGGAAAGAAAAGGAGAACTAAACTATTATTTACATATGGAAAATAATAAATAAACTTGTCCCGAATCTCACTTTGAACCCCATAACCCCTCAAACAACAGTGAAAAGTAAGAAAGGAAGAATGTGTCATGTTCTCGAAGTAAAGGCTAGGCAGGGAACATAAACCCTGAAGGAAAATAGATTTGCTGTCAAAGGGTCAAGCCTTTACAGCTTTAACAAGCTCCTTGGCCGGCTGGTTAGCCGCCCAAGGAGCTTCGGAACACGAATGGTGTAGTGATGAAAATCTTCAAACGAAGGCTAGACGTGGGAATGGGAGTGAACTCTGATAATCACCTGAGCCCGGGTACTCTTCATTGGGTGGGAAGTAATCGAAAACTACTATTCGCTCAATGTCATTCCCATTGCCGGTGTGCAAGTGAGAAATCCACATTTGAGAAGGAATGTCTCTCATTCGCATTTGCAGTAAAAGCTCCAAATGAGAGAGGTTAATATTTCCAAACCTAACCAAAACTCACCTTAGCCTAACTTAACCTAACGTGGATCAAAGCGAGAAAGCCGTGGATGAGAATGAGAGTAGATTTGAGAATTGCCATTTTGAATCTCACTCGTGGATCTCACTCTTGGGCACAGTTTTGTGCGAGATTTTACTCGTACATTTTTTTCAATATACGGGGCTCCAATAAACCTTAGCCCCCCCGCCCATGGCCTAAACCATTAGAGGTACAGTAAAACTAAACATACCTTACAAAAGAGAATTTAATCCTGCATTTAATGAGAAACAATTAAAACTTGGTGTTCCCGCCATTGGCTTCCAAGACAGCCTGAATTCGCTTTGGGTAGCTTGCCAAAAGTGACGTGAATAGATCTTGATCGTTACGCAAATTTGCTAAAACAGTTTCGATGTGTTGCGTCACTGTATCCTTCAAAAATCGATTTGCTGCAGGTTCTTGAAACAAGAGACATTCAACCTTGTCCTTTATAACTGATCCAATGTGTTCACAGACGTTCAGGTCAGGAGAATTTCCTGACCATTCATCATTTCCAAAGAAATCGATCTCATGGTTCCGCAACAACTGTTGAGTGGCTAATGCCTTAAAGTAGGGGGCCTTTTCGTGCAGAAGTGTGACCTGATCGACATCCATAACATTGTTTGGGTTTCTTAGAAAAGGAATGACATGCTGGGATAGAATAATATCACGAAAATACTGTCCATCCCAACTCTGACCATTTGGCTTCAACACCCACATGAGCTTCTTTGCAGTGAACAAAACAAACACACCAACACAGTCTGGACTTTTTAATAATTCGCGATAATGTTCATTGTCATCGATTTCATCTGGTGGTGTGGCCCACACTCGATCATTTTGGTAGTTAGGCCGACGTGTTACGTAAACAAAAAATTCATCGGAGACAGCTAAATGCATGAAATCATCCACATTCCAATCTACAAGATAATGGGCAAACCACATTCTATCATCGATGTTAAGTTGAGTTTTTCTTGGCTTTCGAAGTTCATGCCAAGGCTTTAAACCTTGTCTATGACGGTACACTCGAATGATCTCACCACTAACGATCTTTCCTCTCAACACTTCGATCTCTCTAGAAAGTTTAGCACAGCTGTTTTTCCGCTTACGCGTACCGCTTTCAATGATGTCCTTTGTTTCCTGAGAGAGTGGCAAATTTGGGCGCCCAGATTTGGTTGTATCCATTTCACATTCATCCAAAGTTTTATTCCAATTTCTTTTGACGAAGTCCTCACTTCTTCGCAACTTTTTGGCAACCCATGAACGTGTTATAAAGGTGGCTCCGGCATCACGAGCTTCCCGAAATGTTATTGCTCGTATGCGATCTATCACACGTTGCCTATCCGAATCACCAATTAATTGAGAAGCCATTATATTATCACTTTATCAGCTAGAGTAATTTTAATACCTGCAATAAATAAAGAATTTTATATAATTTTATAATCACTAAAAACTATTTCGATATAAGTAAACATGTAAGCTGCAAATGGGGGGGGGCTAAGGTTTTTTGGAACCCCTTACTCCCCCCTCAAAATTTATGTCATTTCTTCATACAGTACAATAAACTGATTTGTGTAATGCCAAGTTGCAAAGAACTAACTATATGATCTCATCTCAAATGCTAAGGCCGATGTAGAAACTTTGCACTCCAGAAGCAAGTTTATTACAACTCATTTCCTATAACAGATATCTAACTAAATGTGTGTATTTAGACTGTATCATCAAAATTATCTTATTAAATTATTCAATAACTGAACGATTTTAATTTGGACTAGAACTGCTTACAAAATTATACCTTTTGATACGAAACAAACTCAATTTTATGCGAACGAAATCTACATGACCCTCCTACTCTGGTTTCTCAAAGTCGTTTGAATGCCTCGTGGTTCAGCACTCAGTTCATTATTAAATCATTGTGCATCTGCCATCTTTGAAACTTTGAAGTTTCTGCTCCCTTTTTCTTAATACATCTAGCTTACATGAATTTAGGGGTGGTGCGAAATTTAACTGGAGATTACTTATTGGACTTGATTATATATGTATATATATATATATATATTATAGGGAGTGAATGATCAAGACTTATATAATTGTTTTAAATATGTCAACCCTCCATGGGAAGGAAAAGAAAACCACACCAAAAGGAGAAACTAAGTTTTCAACAGTGGAATAAAATGAGAATCACATTGAGATAATACGGGAGTGGTGAAACACAGGTTCCATTTTCTGGAGAGGAACAACGCATTTTGATTAGTGAATATATTTCTATTTAATGTTTAATAAAATTTGTAAGGATTCCCTCTTTAATGTTTCATTTGGTCTTGTCAGCGAGTTAAGAAGGTATTTGAAAGACTGTAAAGTTGCCGTTTACGATACGAGATCCTGATTGGGATTCTGAAAGAACTGTAATGTAGTTCAAAGGATCAACTAGGTGCTTCCAGTACATTCTAGACTTCTTTTAGTCTTTGTTGCCGTACAAACTATACATATATATATAAAACCTTTGGTTATCCTTTGGTTCCTCCCGAATTGTTCATTCTGACGAAGGTCAAGCTTTTCACTCCACCTTAGACCTACAGTTTAACGTGGAGTCCGAACCACCCCCCACCAGCAGCCCAACGTCTTAACCGTTAGGCCACTCAGGATACCCATTTATCTACCAGCCACTTTTTTTATTGTGTGGAGGGATGAACAGCTGGGTTTTGCTGCGCGCCGGCTGCCGTCACCGGGTCTCGTATCCGGGGCCGATGAATTCTTAATCAGCGACGCTAACAACTACACCACCGAGGCGCACCACTACATATATATATATATAGATATACACTACACTACATATATATACACATATATGTACTGTACATACTGTATATATATATATATATATAATATATATATATATACTGTATATATATGTTAGTCAATCTGTGAAAACCAGTCATTTCACGCAGTGCATAGGTAATGCACATTACTCACCTAATCTAACTTAACGTAACCTAACCTTTACGAAGTCATTAATCGCTTAATCAAATTACACGAAATGCTTGAAATTTTTAGGCATAGAGATGTTTTCCTGCCCAGTGTGACGGTTACACGTGTTTCGTTTGAAGTCCGAATAAAAGTGATATTATAATAAAAATCCTGCAGTAAATTCTTTTTAAGTTGTGCCAATTTTTGAGTGAATATTCAGTGAACACAGTGTATGCTGTTTAAGTGGTGAAATAGCGGCGTATGTTGAAATAAAGCAAATAAAATTAAAGCAACTTAGTCAATACAACGTTTTTTCCGAGTGTTTCCTCTCTGAGGAAATCTAACTGCCCATCGAAAGGAATATCCCGCAGTTATCCCCCGCAGTACACTCCAGGGCACCAATCAGTGAGAATCTACAGCTTGCCACATCCCCCATCCCCCACCCCATTGGAGTAACGGAAAAACTTTCCCCTCCCTCATCTCTAAAGTCAAATCAAATACCTCACATAATAAATTACCATTTTGAGTTAATATTTCGTGCACAACCATTTCCATACCATTAGAAACATGGCAGTGGAAAATCAATTCATACAACCCTGTGGATACTGTAAAAAAGAAGCAGATGAATCAAAGGCTGCGATCTTTGCCAGACCTTAGTCGAATTTCAATGCCTGAGATGGAGCGACGAAGAAATCTCTTATAACAGGCGCTAAACAATTGAACGCAATAAAGTTCTTCTGCAAAAGCTGCATAATCGAAATAAACTCGTTTACGGTTTTTAAAGCAGAACGAAACTATGAGGAAAAGACAAAAGAGGAGTTTATGAATAGCGAACAGAGAGAAAAAATAGGAGGAACGAAGATAATACGAGAGGGAATGGCGAAAATCGAACAGGAAAAAAACAGAAAAGCAGAAAAAATAGAAATAAAAAAAGCACCAACAGAGGAAACAGAGGCACAAAACCAAATCCAAAGATTTCAAAGAAAGGGCATTAGCAGCAATAGGAAAAAACAAGTAGACAATAAAGAAATTATACTGAAACCACCAAAAACAAAGACCCTAAGTAAAAGTGGAGAAGAAACTATTGTATATGTAAACTCTATGTGAAAGGAATTTGCAGATATAAGGGAAGAGAATGTACTGTATTTACGAACACCCTCCTGTGTGCAACTACTTTTACAATAATGGTCACTGCAAATTTGGTGGAAAATGCAAATTCTACCATCCGGTCATTTGCAAGTCCTACGCAACATATGGAACCTGCCAGTACGGGAAAAAATGCTACTACCATCATCTCCTGACAAGTTCAAAGGACAAGTTTCAAATGACAACAGAAGGAATGTGAGGAAAATAAATATGTATTTAAATAGCAAACAAAACACAAAGAGCACACAAAATTTTTTCAACATCTCGGACACAGTACGGCTGCTAAGTCTCATACAGCACATGCAGTTGACACAGCTGGGAACCCTCGAGCCGGACCGCTGCATGGCAAGAAGCTACCAGAACAGGTAAGCGGGAACAGATCCATCTCGGAGGACCACAAGGCCACAAAACACGCGAAACCAAAGGACAGCGAACTTAAAATGCACAAGTGGCAATGCAAAACAAAGAACATAAACATTGTCCTGGCAAATATTCAGGGAATAAAAACGAACAATTTTCTAAACAAAGTTTCGTACCTGAAAGGTTTTATGGACGAAACTAAGGCGGACAACATGCCTCATAGAAACACATCTTAAAGATTGCGAAGGAAACTGCGATAACTGCGAACACTACCGATAAGAAAGAATTGCATATCGATGGATTCAACTTACTAAGAGCGGATAGAACAGCGAGACGAAAAGGTGGATGTGCTATTTATACACATGAGAGGCATATGACAGAGACGGTAATAAGTAAATCCAACAGCTTCGTGGAAACCCTTGCAGTGAAAATGGAGAAACTAAACGTGATACTGATAGTCATCTATAGACGTCCAAACTCTCCAAATGAAAAATTTTCGGATGTCATTGATGATATCAGAACCCTAATAAACTCCCTAAACTTTCCATCTGCCAATATAATACTTTGCGGCGATTTTAATTTCCCATTTATAAAATACAAAAAGGTGGGTAGAAAAATATTTATACAGCAAGATAAGGGGGGGCAGAAGAGAGGACCAGGAGCAAGCAAAAATGTTGATGGCTCTCAAACAAGTTTATGTTGATACAGGAGATAACAAAATACCAGGAAAAATAACTGCCTAGATCTGGTATTCACAAATAACACAAACTTGATTACCGATATAAAAATAACCCCAACTATTATCTCAGACCACAATATAATCGAGTTATCAACAAATATGGCGGTAACTTTAAAAGACAATACACATATAGAAGGAAGAAGCAAATTTGGGGCTTTTAACTTGAACTCCAAGACCATAAATTGGGAAGAAATCAGATCACACATGGCCCAAATAGAGTGGAGAACAGTTTTAGAGAAGAAAACAACAGGAAATGCTAACAACCTTCGAAGAAAAGACGTTGAGAATTTTAGAAAAAGATGCTCCGAAAGCACAGCCAAAAGGAAAGAGGAACTGGCGAGAGAGGCAAAAGAAGAATATTTCGCAAAAGAGAGTAGCGACGAAGTTAGCAAATTGCGGAGACAACAATGCCAGAAAAGTAATTCAAGAAAAACTGTAGAGTATCGATGAGGAAATAAAAACTCGGATTAAGGACCATACAGAGAGGGAAGAGGAAAAGGCGGTAGAAGCAATAAAGGAAAATCCAAAATACTTCTACAACTATGCGAAAAGGAAAACAAAAACGCGCGCTACTATCGGGCCCTTAAGGAAAGGAACTAATGAACTAACAGGCAATCTGAAAGAAATATCTGAAATATTAAGAGCCCAGTATGAATAGGTCTGCAGTACCCCAAAAAGTTACAAAGCCGATACCAGACATAGATGAATTCTTCGAAGAGAAATTGCAAGGAGAATGTATAACAGACTTTGATTTTACCCCAGATGATGTATCGCGAGCTATAGGACAAATGAAATCACATTCAGCTGCAGGTCCGGACAAATGGAACACACTATTAATTAAAAACTGTAAAAATGAAATTGCTACACCCTTGTACTGAATATGGAGAAGATCCCAAGACACTAGGGAAATACCGAGCATCTTGAAGAGATCAAACATTGTTCCTATATATAAAGGCGGGGATAGATCTCAAGCAAAGAACTATAGACCAGTGTCATTGACGTCCCACCTCACCAAAATATTTGAAAGCATAGTCAGAGAGAAAATGTATGACTTCTTGGAGACACTGGAAAAATTCAACGAAAAAAGCACGGATTCCGATCGGGAAGATCATGCCTATCACAACTTATAGAGCATTTTAACAATATCCTAGATGCACTTGAAGGTAATGAAAACTATGATATCATATACATGGATTTTGTTAAAGCTTTCGACAAATATGATCATTGTATAAGAGCACATAAAATGAAACATGGGAATAACAGGCAAAGTGGGAAAATAGATCTACAAATTCCTCAGAGAACGACTACAGGTGGTCAAAAATCAAGGTGTATCATCATCAGAATCGGAAGTACGCAGCTCAGTACCACAAGGTACAGTGCTGGCCCCACTCCTGTTCATTATCATGCTAACAGACATAAACAGTGGAGTAAACAGCAACAGTATAGTAACATCATTTGCGGACGATACAAAGATCAGCAGAAAAATCAGCGCTGTAAATGAAGTGGAGGCCTTGCAGAGGGACACAAACAAAATATACAAATGGTCAGAAGACAAAATATGACTTTTAACACCGAGAAATTTCAGCTCTTGAGATATGGTAGAAATGAGGAAATTAAACAGACTGCATATTATGTTCCAGATGGACATGTAATTCAGAGAAGCACAAAAGCGGTCGATTTGGGGGTAATAATGACCGAGGATGCCATATTCGAGACACAAAATCAGATAGCAATAACAAAGCAAAAAGAGTCGCGGGATAGGTACTAAAAACGTTCAAATGGAGGGACAAGACAGTAATGATTCCCCTGCTGAGAACACTGATCATACCAAAACTTGAATACTGCTCAGTTTTGACGTCCCCATATAAAAAGGGAGAAATTAATAAACTAGAAGGAACGCAGAGACATTTTACAGCCAAGATTGATTGCTGCAAATAACTCAACTACTGGGAAAGACTATGTAAACTAAATCTGTACTCTCTGGAAAGAAGAAGAAGAGAGGTATACCATAATCTACGTATGGAAAATGATCGAAAAACTGATAACAAAACTCAAACTAAACCCAATTACCATCCAAACAACGCTGGAAAATAGGAAAGGCAGAATGTGTAGTATTCCCAAAATAAAGGCTCGACAAGGGACCTGCTCAACAATGAAGGAAAATAGCTTGGCTCTCAGGGGACCAAGACTTTTCAACCAGCTTCCAAAGAACCTCAGAAACGTTACAGGGGTCAAAGTTGAAGTCTTCAAGAGAAGACTAGATGCGTGGCTCAGGACGATACCAGATGAGCCGGGTGTATCTGGCTATGTGCGGTGGAGGGCGCAAGAGAGCAACTCGCTCCTCCACCAAGCCAGGCCTAGAGGCGGGGCCACCAGCATGACCTTCGTGTCAAGAGAGACCGACGCACGAAACCGCAACGAGGTTAACGAGATTATATACTAGCTGAGCGACCCCGTGTTGCCGGGTGGATGTTGAATTATATATATATATATATGCCCGGTTAGGTCAGCTGAATGCCCGATTAGGTTAATTGTACGTCCTTGACGATTGGTTAGGTTGAGTCATGATATTTTCGTTAAAGCTAAGGAAAATATCACGACTTAACCTAACCAATCGTCAAGGGCGTACAGTTGACCTAACCGGGCATTCAATTAACCTAACCCGGCATTCAACACCCAGGTGCACAACCTCGGGACCTAATCAATATGTGTGTGAAGTTTCATGTTTGTATCTGCTTCCATTTTGGAGTTATGGCTGGAACACACACACACACACACGTCCTTTTATTATATATATATAATGATGATGATAATAGTTTCAATACGAATGTAACAAGTAATTGTTAGTTAATTAAAAGTATTTTAAAACTTAATCTGGTTGCCATGGTAACACGAGTGTATAATTACGTTGAGAAAAGGATGGGGGAGTAAAAGTTTTTAGCAAATTTGTTTTTTTCTTTTTTATATAAATTTTGTCTTTATATATGGCCGACATAGGAAAAGCTTTTCTTCCCTTATGGTCGACCGAAGTTTCACAATACATTTTATCAGCTGAGAGATACCATTCTTCCCTCTTTCATTCTATAAAAGCTCCGAGTTGGCTTTAGAATCGTTGATTTTTAAGACATTTTTGCAATAATGTTTCCGGATCATCGAATTTTGAGGTCGTGAATTTTTTCTTAAACCTTACGGCGCTACGCCCAACCTAGTCCAGTTCTATCACATACGAAGGAGATTCTAGTTTTAGATCGAGCTCATATATGTATGGGAAGTGTCTAATTTTATAGTCTGCAGGAAGAAAAAGGCGTATGTTTGATTTATAGTCGGTAATGTGCGTGCGAGCTCGTGGCTTGTTGATTATTATTGTTGTATAACTGAATTTGGGTGTAGAGCTGTAAAAAATTGTGGAATGTACGCTTCCTTTTTACATCCACATACACACATCCATGGGCGCATCTCACCATAAGCAAAGTACTGACTTTTTAAAATCGACTTACCTAAAAACTAATTAACTTAATTTAACCTAACCTAACCTTAGGGCCATCGAACGGAGAAGGGCGTGATAGATGTTTGGGACGCGAGTCAGAGCTCGAGGGGTGGTGTCTGTTAAGTCATTAAATAGTGAGGTACTGGCTATTCTAGCGTAACCTAATCTAACTAAACTTTAAATAACCTAACCTAATCAGGACTTAACCTATCTTTTTCTCCGATAAAAAAGTTTCCAGATTTTGTTATTCAAATTTCTTAATGTTCTGCGATACCGAGAATGTTAACTCACAAAAAATTACCCAACTACATCTGTGAATTATCACAAACTCTACCGCACTTACAGTATGTCCAGTTGCCGACACACGCACACAAAAATAATATATATATATATCTCGGCTATTGATTGATGGCGTGGAAAACGCAGTTTAATATTAAATAGGAACACCTACAACAGGCAGAACCCTAAATAGACTAATAAACCCCACAACTAGAGACGTAATTACAGTTCCCAAAGATATCGTGTATTTCACTTTGCCTTATATGGGAACCTCAAGTTTTAACATTAGAAACAAACTTTTAAAATTGCTCAAGGAATTCTACCCACAACTATGTATAAAAATTATATTCACCCCGTCTAAATCGATTTATCACTTATTTAAATACAAGGATGTTATTCCCACACTTCTTACGTCATCCATAGTTTACCAATACAAGTGTGACCACTGTATGGGGTCATATATAGGTAAAACTAAAAGACACTTAAAATCCCATATTTACGAACATCTTGGTAAATCGGTCCGTACAAATTTACCTCTTGGCAAACCACCCACTTCTCTCATATGTAACCATTCACATAGCGATAACTACCCAATTTCACAGTCTAGTTTCGCCATACTTGCTGCCGGAAGCTGTGACCTTAAGGTTAAAATTATGGAATCTCTGTTCATTTATAGATTATGATAAAACCAGACCTCAATTCTGATGAATCATTGGTAGATCTGCTGTTTTAGTTGAGGTACTTGTTTATTTTATTTATTTACCTTTTAGTTTTAATGCTTTTATATGTTTCCGAGCTACTTTTTATAATGTAACTTTATTTTAATTTCATCTATTTACTTTTAGTTTTAATAGTTTTACATTTTCTTAGCCACTTTTTCTAATTTTAACTTTGTTACTTTAAATTGTTATTAAGCAAATTACAATTGCAATTTGTATTTTGTATGTGAATTAGCCTTTTATTGTTTTAGCCCTGAAGATGGAATTAGTGCATTCCGGAACGTTGGTACTCATTAAACCTTGAAGGATGTTTATTTTTTCTCTGGTGTTCCTGTTTATTATATATATATATATATATATATATATATATATATACACACACACACACAGTATGTATATATATATATATATATATATGTGTGTGTGTGTGTTTGTTTTGTTGGTGTGACGGTTACACGTTTCGATCGAAGTCCGAATAAAAGCAGTATTACAGTAAAAATCCTGCAGTTAATTTTGAACGGTGCCGATATTGTGAGTTAATTGATAGTGCATAATGGTATTTCTTTTTAAAAAGTAAAAATCGCGGCATATATAAAAAAAAAGTATATAAAAACGAAGCGAATTAATCTATAAAACATTTTTCCGAGTGGTTTCTTTGTGAAGAAAATTAGGTACCTATCGAAATTCCTACAAATATCCCCCATTATCCCCTGCACCCACAGTCGCGAGCACCAATCAGTGAGAATTAGGCAGCGTGCCACATCCCCTATCCTCCGGAGTAACGGAGAATACGTTTCCTCACTCAGCTTGAGTCAACCACCACCTAATACTTCCCATAATACCCTTTTTTGAGTCAATTTTGTGCACCAGCGGCTACCCTCTATCAGTAACATGGAAATGGTAAATAAATTCCTGCAACTCTGTGGTATCTGCAATGGCGCAACAGATGAGACAAAGGCGATGAGGTGCGATCTTTGTCAGCTGCTTTTTAATTTTAGATGCCTAGACTGGGAAGATGAAAAAATTCCCCTTATAACGAACGCGAAGCAACTTGATGGGATAAAATTTTTGCGAAAACTGCATGACGGAAATAAACTCTACAGTATTTAAAGCAAAAAGAGACTACGAGAAGAAAATGAAAGAGGAAAGTGGGAATAAAGAACAGAGGAAAACAGAAGAAACGAAGAAACGCGGAGTAGAAAAAATCAAATACCGTCACACAACGAGGCCGAAACCATGCAGGCGAAAGAGAGTATAAAGACAACAGATAGTATAAGGGCAACGAAGGACATTAACACAAATAGCACAAATAGGGAAAGACAAGAGGGCAATCAAGAAAACGGAGTGAAACTCTCCCCCAATAAGGAGCAAAAAACAAAGGCCACGAGTAAATATGGGGAAGGAATTATATGCAGATATTATATAAAAGATAATTGCAGATTTAAAAGAGGCTAATGTATATATGAACATCCTCCAATATGCAATTTCTTCTATAATAATGGTCATTGTAAATTTGGAGACAGATACAAATTCTACCACCCGAACATCTGCAGAACTTACACAAAATATGGAACCTGCAAATATGGGAAAAAATGCTACTATCAACATCTCCCGATGGACCCAAAAAACAAAAGACAAAGTTTAAATGACAATAGGAATGACAGTAACAATAGGAATAACAATAGGAACACAATAAGCGAACAAAAAAATTTTCCAACATCGCATACACGATACGGCTGTTAAATGTCATCCAACGTATGCAGTTGACACGGAAACCTCCGAGCCAAACCGCTTCCGGGCAAGAAGCTACCAGAACAGGTAGGCGGAAACGGATCTCTCTCGGAGGATCATAGGGCAACGAAACAAGCGATACCGAAGGAAAACGAACTTAAAATACACAAGGAGCAACGAAAAACAAAGAACATAAATATTGTCCTAGCTAATATTCAAGGAATAAGATCAAACCAATCACTCAACAAAGTTTCGTACCTTAGAGGGTTTCAACTTATTAAGAGCGAATAGAACAACGAGACGTAAAGGTGGCTGTGCTATATATGTACATGAAGGTCATATGACAGAGACGATAATAAGTAAATCAAATAGCTTTGTGGAACTCTAAGCAGTGAAAATGGAAAAACTAAACGTGTTACTAATAGTCATCTATAGACCTCCAAACACCCAACCGAAAAATTCTCGGGGGCCATTGATGGCATCAGAAAGCTAATAAAGGCCATAAACCCTCCATCCCCCAATATAATGATCTGCGGATACTTTAACTTCCCATTTATAAAATACAAAAAGGTGGATAGGAATATATCTATACACACCAGGACAAAGGGGGCACAAGAGAAGACGATGAGCAAGCAAAAATGTTGATGGCCCTCACAAATTAGTTTATGCTGACACAAAGAAGAACTTGATTGCTGATATAAAAGTAACCCCAACCATTATCTCAGACGACAATTTAATGGAGATATCAACAAATATGACGACAACATTAAAAGACAATACACATATTGAGGAAAGAAGCAAATTTGAGGCCTTTAACTTAAACTCAGAGACTATAAATTGGGAAGCAATCAGATCGTACATAGACCAAATAGAGTGGAGAACAGTTTTAGAGAATAAAACAACTGAAGAAATGCTAACAACCTTCGAAGAAAAAACGCTGAGAATTTTAGAAAAATATGCTCCGAAATCACAGCCAAAAGGAAAGAGGAACTGGCTAGAGAGGCAAAAGAGAAGAATATTTAACAAAAGAAAGAGAGTGGAGGCGAAGTCAGCCAACTGCGGAGATAATGCCAGGAAAGTATCAGGTCATCCCATAAGTAATGTCGTTTTTTACGATAGATTAAGTTTAAACTAGTTCTACTCGGTTTAAGCATAAATTTTCCGAAGGTTATATCTAAGAGGAGATCTATCGTGTTTCGCTACATACTTTACAGACCTTGACCAGTGAAGACGTGTGTTTTGCTTTATGTGAACCCCTCATAAACATGGCGGTATCAGAAGAGCATATCAGGCATATAATGTTTTACGAGTTCAAAAAAGGGAATAGTGCTAATGAAGCAACGCGAAACATTCAGGACGTTTATGGCAACGATATTTTGCATGTGAAGAAATGTCAAAGATGGTTTCAAAAGTTTAGGAATGGTGATTGCTGTTTGACAGATGCAGCACGCTCTGGTCGCCCTGCTGAGTTTGATGATGACCTGCTGTTAGCCGTACTTGAAGAAGACTGTTCAACAACTGTCGAAGAATTGGCCCAGAAACTCAATTCATCCCCGTCCACCATCCATCGACATTTGCAACAACTCGGGAAAGTGCCTAAGTTAGGAAAATGGGTGCCACACGAATTGTCGGTCGACAATCTGAGGGTGCGGGTAAACATTAGCACAGCTCTTCATTCCCGTGAACTCCAAGATCCGTTTTTGCACCGTTTAGTGACTGGTGATGAAAAGTGGATACTGTACCAGAATGTTAAGCACCGTCGACAGTGGGTTTGTGCCGGAGAACCAGCGACACCACAGCCAAAACCAAATCTTCACCCTCGGAAGGTGTTGCTTAGTGTTTGGTGGGATAAAGGTGGTGTAATACACTTTGAAACCTTACCACACAACCAAGCAATCACCGCTCAAGTCTACTGTCAACAACTGGGTCGATTGAACACTGCACTAAAAGAAAAGAGACCTTCTTTGGTTAATCGGAAAGGAATCGTGTTCCACCACGACAACGCACGTCCTCATACCGCTCAGACCACGACAACGCACGTCCTCATACCGCTCAGATCACTTCTGTAAAAATTGAGGAGCTTGGGTGGGAAAAACTTCCACATCCTCCATATTCTCCAGACCTTGCGCCTTCAGATTATCATCTCTTCAGTTGTCTGCAAAACTATCTTGACGAGAAACAGTATACTTCTTTAGATGACCTGCACACCAGTCTTTGTACGTTTTTTGCTTCAAAACCGCCTGAATTTTATAAACATTGCATTGTAAAGCTTGTAGGACGTTGGCAGAGTGTCATTGATTCCGATGGAAAATATATACTAGATTAAAAAGTTTCAGTTGAGTTTTTTTGGTCTTCAAATTCCGATCTAAAAAATGACATTACTTATGGGATGACCTGATAATACAAGACAAACTGGAGGGTATCGATAGGGAAATACAAGCCCTGATTAAGAACCATACAGAGAGGGAAGAGGAGAAGGCGGTAGAAGCAATAAAGGAAAATTCAAAATACTTCTACAGCTATGCGAAAAGGAAAACAAAAACGCGCGCCGCTATTGGGCCCTTAAGGAAGAGAAATAATGAACTAACCGACGATCCAAAAGAAATATCTGAAACATTGAGAGCCCAATATGAATCAGTTTTTAGTACCCCAAAAAGTGACAAAGCGATACCTGACAAAGATGCATTCTTTGAAGAGAAATTACAAGGAAATTGTATAACAGACTTTGATTTTACCCCAGAAGATGTAGCGAGAGCTATAGGACAAATGAAACCACATTCAGCTATAGGTCCGGAAAATTGGAACGCATTATTGATTAAAAACTGTAAAAATGAAATAGCTACACCTTTATACTGGATATAGAGAAGATCCCTTGACACTGGAGAAATACCGAGCATCTTTAAAAGAGCAAACATAATCACTCTATATATAAAGGAGGGGACAGATCTCAAGCAAAGAACTATAGACCAGTGTCATTGACGTCCCACCTCACCAAAGTATTTGAAAGAAGAGTTAGAGAGAAAATTTATGATTTCTTGGAGACACTGGAGATTCAACGAAAATCAACACGGATTCCGATCAGGTAGATCATGACTATCACAACTAATAGAACACTATAACAATATCCTAGATGCACTAGAAGGCAATGACAACTACGATGTCATATACACAGATTTTGCTAAAGCTTTCGACAAATGTGATCATGGTATAATTGCCTGTTATTCCCATATATTTCATTTTATGTGCTAAGTGGGAAAATGGATCTACAACTTCCTCAGAGAACGTCTACAGGTCGTCAGAATTCAAGGTATATCATCATCAGAATCGGAAATACGCAGCTCAGTACCTCAAGGTACATTACTGGCCCCACTCCTGTTCATTATCATGCTAATAGACATAGACAGCGGAGTAAACAGCAACACTGTAGTAACATCCTTTGCAGACGATACAAAGATCAGCAGGAAAATCAGCGATGTAAATAAAATGGAGGCCTTGCAGAGGGACACGAACAAAATATACAAATGGTCAGAAGACAACAACATGTCATTTAACACTGAGAAATTTCAGCTCTTGAGATATGGTCGAAAAGAGAGAAACTTAAACAGACTGCATATTATGCTCCAGATAGACAGGAAATTCAGAGAAGCACGAAAGCGATCGATATGGGGGTAATAATGACCGATGATGCGAAATTTGAAACACAAAATCAGAGAGCGATAAATAAAGCAAAAAGAGTCGCGGAACAGGTACTAATAACGTTCAAAAGGAGAGACAGGACAGTAATTATTCCCCTGCTAAAAACACTGATTATACCAAAACTTGAATACTGCTCAGTTTTGACGTCCCCATATAAAAAGGAAGAAACTAATAAACTAGAAGAAACGCAGAGACATTTCACTGCCAAGATTGATTGCTGCAAAGAACTCAACTACTGGGAAAGGCGACGTAAACTAAATCTGTACTCCCTGGAAAGAAGAGAGAGGTACACCATAATATACATATGGAAAATTATTGAAAAACTGGTAACAAGCCTCAAACAAAACCCAATTACCATTCAAACAACACTGGAAAATAGGAAAGGCAGAATGTTTAGTGTTCCCAAATTAAAGGCCCGATATGGGACCTTCTCAACACTGAAGGAAAATAACTTGGTTTTCAGGTGGCCAAGACTTTTTAACCAGCTTCCAAAGGACCTCAGAAATGTTACAAGGGGTCAAAGTTGTTCTTTAAGAGAAGACTAGATGCGTGGCTCAGGACGATACCAGATGAGCCGGGTGTACCTGGCTATGTACGGTGGAGAGCGCAAGAAAGCAACTCGCTCCAACCACCAAGCCAGACCTAGAGGCGGGGCCACAAGCTTAACCTTCGTGTGAAGAGAGACCAACGCATGGAACAGCAACGAGGTTAACAAGTATATATATATATATATATATATATATATATATATATATATGTATGTATATATGTGTGTGTGTTTTCCTCTTATATAATGCTGGAATACACGTAATGCGAAAGAAATGAAAAATGTGTCTAATATTAAAAGGAAAAAAAGCCTCTTGAAAACCTTGTTAAATATGTCACGTCATCTGTACTTCAGCACGCAAGTTCCAGTTCCCCATATACAATATAAACTTTAGGGTTATATATATATATATATATAGTTGTAAATGGCCTACGTTTTCGTCGGTGGTTAAGGTAGTGCGTGGTTTCATAAAGTTTAGAGAATGCGCTTTTTTTACCGTATATAATTATTTTTTCGAATTTCACTCGCGTTAGGATTTTAATTAAAACCTTGAAATTAAATTAGCACTACTTTATGCTATCTCATGTTTTTTCACACCCAGTTATTTGTTTTAGGTTAGGTTATCCTCACCTCAACTAAATTGAACCCCAAAAAACATCAACAGGAACGTAGTAGCGATTTTACGAGTAGGCGCTAACTTATACAAATGATACACAAACAAAAAGAAAAATTTAAAATAAATAAATAAATACAGCATATATATATATATATATATATATATATATATATATATATATATACAGTACTGGAAAAATTATGGATTTTTCTAAAATTTGTTTTTCGTATTAAAAGCTCCCTTAAACTTAAATAATTAATGTAAAAGTTATTTATTTAGCCATTGTTATATTGTGTTAGTACTTTTCAGGCATATTAGTAAATAAAATGTTCATATATGGCAACACTGAGGAGTATACAGAGTGGCAACACTCATTCAAGCTACAACGCGGTACAATCAGTCACCCCAGTATTACTTAGTGCGTGGTGTGTGTGTGTGGAGTGCTACGTGTTTTGATTTAAGTTTTTTGTTTTTAATGTTGTATATGCATAGTTTCTCTAAACTGAAGCTACCTATTCAATATTTTTCCTTTATTTTTACAGCTAACAAAGATTTCTAGGAATATTGTGAAAGATGGGTAAAAGAAAATATTTAAGTCCTCGTAAAGTAGGACAAATTAAGGTTTTATTGGAAAGTAGCTTGCTGAAACAAAAAGAAATAGCTAGAAAACTTGGTGTATCAACACAAGTAGTCAGTGTGATCAACAAAAAAATTGCTGAAGGTGAAGAAACGCGAGCTGATCGTCCTCGGAAGAAACCACGACTCACCGAGGCAATGAGGCAGGCCCGTTGCGCATGGGCAAAGCAACATGAAAAGTGGACTTCGGTTGATTGGAAGAAGGTAAAATTATATTCTATAATAGTTGTGATGTTTAGAAACGTTTCTTACTGCCTCTGTTACATTACCTCCATTTTCTTACTGCCCCTGTTACATTACCGCCAGTTTCTTACTGCCCCTGTTACATTACCTCCATTTTCACATGAAACATCTTAAGGATACAGGAAGATAACTTGCTTTGTCTCCATGTCTAGTAGGTTCTAATAACTTTATTTTATCTCAGGTTGTCTTCTCTGACGAATCAACTATAGCAGTGCTTGATCGCGTTCAAACCGTCCGGCGTCGACCTGGGGAGGAATTTTTGCCGGAATGTTTGAAGAAAATTAAATTTCCGCAAAAAATTATGATGTGGGGAGCTATTTCAGTGCATGGGACAGGTCGGTTGCACATCATTAATGGCACTATGAACCAGGATAAGTATATAGGGGTAATGAGAGATCGTTTACTGCGTCAAACAAAAGATTGGTATGGAAATGAAGTATGGATATTCCAGCAAGACTCAGCTCCATGCCATACCGCAAAAAAAGTTAAGACGTAGTGCTCACAAAATGGCGTCAGATTGCTCCCATGGCCTGGTAATTCACCAGACATGAATCCTATTGAGACTTTATGGGATAAATTGAAGGATGAGATTCATCAGACACCAATTACTACTAAAGTGCAGCTCATTGAACGACTCATACACGTCTGGTTTCACTCAGCTAAAATCAAAACTTTATACCAGACTTTGATTCTTGGTATGCCAAAACGTGTGCAGGCACTATTATCAGCTAAGGGGGGCCAAACTAAATACTAATATGACATATCTGCATTAAGACGTCAAAATAAATGTGTTTTATCCAGTAAATATGTATTTAAATTGCCCTCAAACAAAAAAAAACGAAATTTCACAAAAATCAATAATAATTTTTCCAGTACTGTGTACATATATATATCGCTAAAAGTTACGTTCGCTCCTATTCATTGCTGACCTTTGTATCACTTTCCTCCCACACGAAAAATAGCTACTACTTTGCTGTAGATGTTTTTTTGGGTTTAATTTAGGTTAGGTTAACCAAACCTAACGTAACCTAAAATAAAATATAAGACTAGGTATGTAATACCCTGAGAGAGCATGAAATAGAATTTGATTTAGGGTTTTTTAATTAAAATAATAACGCGATTGAAATTGAAAAATAATCATTAGGTAAAAAAGCGCATTCTCTAAACTTTTTAATGGAACCTCTCCTTACCTTAACGCAAGTTTAAGTGATTAAATATTTGAAAAAATAAAACATCAGATGTAGCAGCTAATGTAACTTCAATAAATACCGACGAAAATGTAGGAGGAATTTGGTGATTTAGGAATATTGTATATATGTATATAGGGCCCTATATACGAGTGTATATATATGTCAGTTTGCTCAAACCTATTTGATCAGCGAAGTTGACGGACGTTGAGTCTGTTTCGGGAGTTGTACGGATGACCGAACTTTGCGTCCAGATGATGAAAAGACCCTTAGATGGTTCAGATACCAAAGCTGTAGGAGTGTAGGTCCCCTCCGTCAGAAATCTCACAGTGAAAATGGGACTGGATCGATATGAGAATTGCTTATTTTTTCACTGTTTGGCGCGGAATGAAATGGGAATCACATTGAGTGGGAAGGTGTGTGGATGGGAGGAGTGGAACGCAGTTGGGTACGAATAGATCATTATTCCTGGCCAAAGTTTAACAGTAGCTCCTCAGCTCCCCGAAGAGGGAGGGACACCCCTGTATTAAAGTGTTTGGGTAACCACAGGAAATCGCACTCGTACATTCGCGTAGTCCTTCCAGTGAATAGTTTTACTATGATTAGTAGATGATTACTGCGATTATTCTTAATCACTAAAGCAAATTGCACTTAAAAGTAGTGAAAATATATTATAAAAATGGATAATTTGAACTAATCTTTTTCTAGTTTCCGAAAGAAGTTCGACAACAAGCAAAATTTCTAAAATTTATAAAAAAAGTTACTTTTGGTCATATTCTGATTTTCTTTGGATGTAGTTTTTTCTTTTTGTGGAGGTAATAAGGTTTCAGAAACAAAATTCAGTCATAACTAATTACTAATTTGTTTAAGCTTTTCAGAAATTTTGTTTCTAGACGAACTTTTTCTTTGAAACTACAGTACCTTTAATATTTGCATTTGATATATGGAAAAAATTGCCCCACCAAGATTCAAACTTACCACCTCTTTAAATAGAAGGTGAGGGCGCTAGCCAGGATTCTACAACATGATTCAAGAAGTCGAGTATTCGAATCCTCGTGGGAAGTTTTTTCATGATACTATATATATATATATATACAGGGTGTTTGAAAACTTTCTGTACAAATTGTAATGGGGGATAGGCAACACCAAGACAAACCCTTTTCGTCTATAAGTGTATGTCCGCTGACGTCACTATTTGGCGCGAGAGGGCGCCGCTGCAATTGGCTAAAAGGTGAAGTGGGCTAGACTCGCGCTTGCCGCGGGCATTCTTAAATCGGACGTAGTACGCGTAACATGGAGCGCTTCACGACTGCTGAGATGGCTGACATGCATATGGTGTATGGGGCTACCAATGGAAACGGAAGAGCTGCTGTGAGGTTGTACCGACAGCGCTTCCGCCGAGACTGGAGTGTCGAAAAGTAGCATCCATCGCATTCTTCAGGCTCACAAATGGCATCCATATAAACTTCAGATCCTACAGAAATTAAGCGAAGATGATCCCGACCGGCGGATGGAATTTTGTGAATGGGCTACGGAACAATATGCTCAGGATGCCAATTTCCCGTCCACCATTCTGTTCAGTGACGAGGCTGTTTTTTATGGAAATGGTGAGGTAAATCGACAGAACACCCGCTACTGGTCTCAAAACAACCCTCACTGGTATACCTCTTCAAAGGAAGAAGGTGCATCTCGGGTGATGGTATGGTGTGGCATTTGGAAGGATCGCATCATAGGCCCCCTCTTTTCCGATGAACATGTCACTGGAGGCACCTACCTACGTATGCTCAAGGAAGAAGCATTTCCCAGTGTCTTGAACGAAGAAGGAAATTTCCCAACATGGTTCCAGCAAGACGGCGCTCCTGCACATTACAGCACCCAAGTAAGGGAATACCTGTACCAACAATTCCCTGGTCATTGGATAGGACGTCGAGGGCCTGTGTAATGGCCAGCTAGAAGCCCGGATCTCACGCCACTAGATTTTTATCTCTGGGGCCACTTGAAAGCGCTGGTATACGCAGAGAAAATTAGGAGTGTTGAACATTTGTGGCAGCGCATTATTGGGGCATGTAACACCATTACTCCTGACCTCATTCACCGTGTGCTTGCTGACTGGGTATCACGTCTGAATTTGTGTATTGAAAACAATGGTGGACATATTGAGCACGTTCTGTAAATAAAAGCTTTTGTTTTGCCTTTTTTTTATTATTTTTCCTATGATGCTGGACTTATGGGACACCCTGTATATATATATATATATATATATATAATATATATATATATATATATATTATATATATGTTGTTTCAGGTTGACCCTAGAAATGCGGAAATTGGCGGAATTTGTAGTTTGTATTTGGTATTTGAAGTTTGTCATAGTAATTCCGTAACTAATATGAATTTTTTTTTATTGCAGGTACAACTTCAAATGCCAACTTAAATACCAAATATATATATATTATATATATATATATATATATATATATATATATATATATATATATATATATTAGGGTGTCACTAGGTAATAGGGGGAAAATTAAACGATGGATATTTTCCTATGACACCCCCTAAAATTGTTCCATTTGGTGTAAAACATACGGAAGAGAAATTTGGTCCTGATTGGTCATCATTTAAAGGTCGCCCTCGTCACTGAAAACAAGACCCATTTGTTGACGTCAACAAGCTGTTCAGTGTTCACAGCTTGGGCCGAACCAGATAATAAAAAACAAAAGGCAATTTGGTGAAATAACGAAAGTAAGACACTTAAAAACGCAAAGAATACAAACAGTTTATTATATAATCAAAATAGAAGACATAATTTGGCGAATAATGGTACAAAATGGAGAAGCAACAAAAGCAAGACTTTGAGAAATAAAATACATATACAGTAGCAGAATAATTGGTGCTCATACGCTGATCAGTGATTAGTTCTTTCGCGTCCTCACTAATGCTGATTTGTTCGGAGCTGGGTGTTGCTTTCTGTGGTCAGTGACAACTTGAACGAGGAACTGGAGCTGTTCTTCTTTCACTGTCAACTTTCCGTTCAGCTCCTTCACCAGAGCCACGGCCCGTTCTGCTCTGTCGTTCACCACTGCAAGTTTGGAGACCACATCCCGAGCTTGCACGTATTCAGAGTTTGACGTCCATGAACTGGGATGGTGGAGCAGAAAGCAATCTGGCAACTGAAGTTTTGAGAAGAATCCTCGGGTGTTCTTTGTGATCAGTTGCTCCAGTCCTTTGCTGTCACTGAGGAACATAGTATCAAGAACCAAAGGTCGTTTGGCGGCATGTGAGGGGCTTCTTGATCTAACGCTGCAACCATGCTGCACTTCACTTCCATCGATATCCTCTCATCAAAGAACGCCAGACCCACTGCCTCCTCCGAATGGTACCACAGGTGCGCAGACAGCTTCTTGGTGGTACCATCAGAGATCTTCTTGTGCGGGTATCGAAGGAGCGTCCTCATCAATTCCCAATCATTCAGCGGAGCTTCGATGGACAGATGAGCTGTTGCCCACGCTTTCATGTAAACTAGAACAGAAAAGAGGCAGATATCTCGAATTCCGCGTTCCTCAGTGTTCGTCAGTTTAAACTGTCTTCGGAAGAGCCAGATCTTGATGGCGTAGAGCCCCTTAGCCATCCATCTCGCCCGGTGCATAGCACCAGGGCGCGGAAGTTTAGTCCCTTGTATGGAACTCCTCCAAGAAGATGACGGAAAGATCGAGGAATTCCTGATAGTCATCACGAACTTGAAGTGCTTGTGATTTTGCAAACTCAATGAGCTCCGTTCTATGCTTAAAAATAGCTGCTTTGGTGAACCCATCTGTGTCCGCAGTTTGGAACTGTTGCTGGTCAATGCGGGTCCAATAATCATGGAAGCGCTTGAAAAGCAGAATTTCTGGACCGGTAGATACTGAATCTAGCGATGCTGCGAATGCCGCCTGTAGCACCAACTCCAGTACATGGTGTCTGCACGCGCAGTGTAACAGGTCACGTCCAACTTTTTCTTCCAGAAGAACACAAGTTCCTCCACGGTGGCCTGTGTTTGTCGCGGTTGTGTCGAAACACATAGATTTGACATGATCGGTCACTCCCCATTCATTCAGGCAATCTATGATGGCATTTGTTTGTGCCAGCGCGGTTCCTGACAGAAGTTTTGGCACCCCGAGGAGCTGCTCTGTCCCGGAACCAGATACAAGAATAGGTAAGCGGTCAACATATTCTCGTGACGTCAGATCTTGCATGAGTTTTCCGTCCCAGTGAACAGTCAACGGACTATTGCCTTGGAACTCGCTCTTCAGTTGCCGAGCCTTAAGGGTACGGAATTTTTCACGCTGACGATGAATGGATCCACGATTGATGTTGTAGTCGCTAGCATCATGCCCTAAGCTGGAAGCTGCCTCAAACAGCAGATATGTGGCCTTTCTTGACGAGAGTTGCGTGCGATCAAGCGCTGCCGCCAATTCCGATGTCATGATGTCTTCGTTGCTCTTTGTTTAGACGCTAACGAACCACCACATGCTCCTTTTTCTTCGCTATCATCTGAGCTGGAGGATGAGGACTCCAAAACCGCTTCGTTGGATACTGCCTCCATTTCAGCTGCTGATCGCTTTCTTCGTTTCTCCTCTTCCTCCCGACGTCGAGTACAATCTTTGACTTGGCGCTGATGGGTCATGTCCAAACCTGCCATTGAACCTGGACGTCCTTTCTGGCGCTGCTGCTGAAGGAACTCCCAATCCTCTGGGTACTTGACCAATTTCTCACAATCAGCGTGGGCGATGTCAA
>JAJOZX010008574.1:95000-110000 GCA_023014485.1 Bathynomus jamesi | reverse complement strand
CAACACCGCTACGCAACGAGTCAGGGGTTCGATCCTTCGCTGAGAAAAAGCTACCTAAAGACGTTTTATTAATAAATATGATGCGGAAATCAGTATGATAAAAAAATTTCCTTAACAATTTTGTAAATTTAAGCTTAAATTCCTTATTCAAGGGACCCATTTCAGGTACCAAGAAATATTTTATATCCTTCGGCACTGTAATACATGGAAGTTGAGGGCTATAAACATTATTTAAGAAGGATCTAATTAGTTTGTCTACATATTGAACAGGAAAACTATTATTAGTAAAGTATGATCTTAGATTATTAAATTCATCATTAAGTAAGGTAAAATTAGAGGTCAAATTATATCCTCTGAACAGGACGTAAGTTAAAGGCTTTGGGAATGAATTCACCAAATTTTTTCAATTCAGAGAAGGTAATTTCGAATCTTTCTAGTTACACACTCTCCCCTCGGGAAAAGTTTTTACTGTCACTTGGTTTGCAATTTAAGCTTCCGTTGTTTCAAATATAAGCCCTCGTTTTTTCTTTACTTTGAAAAATTTTTCAATGGCTTGAAAAATGTTCCCCATGTGGGGGATTTCAATAATCTCAAATGTCAGTTCTCAAATTTAACTCAAGAATTTTTTCTTAACTTAGAAATCTTAAATTTCAATCTTTCATATTTAGGAAGAGTGATTTGCATGTATTAAGAATTTGGCAAAGAACCAGGAGATTTTGTGACTAGACCAGACAAGGGTAACGGAGTGGTTATTTTGAATAAATCGGACTACATAAACAAAACTAATGAAATCCTAAGTGATCTTACTAAATTCAAACAAATTCTAGAACCTGTAAAAAAGTCATTGTAAGGTTAGAAGACCAGGTTAATAGATTTCTGTCACGACTAAAGTCCTTAAAGATAATAAAAAATGATACTTACTCTCAGTTGTTCGCATCTGGTGCTAATCTTGCTCAATTATACTGTCTGCCTAAAATCCATAAAGCTGGAACACCTCTCCGTCCTATTTTAGCTTCGTATAACTTACCCACCTTTCAATTGGCAAAATTTGTTGTTCGTCTCCTGTCCCCCTTTGCGAAAAATGTTTACACTATAAATAACTCGTTTGAATTCCAAAAGAACTCCTGGGTAAAAACTTCGATTCAAAAAAGTTTTTTGTCAGTTTTGATGTAAAGTCACTTTTCACAAATGTACCTGTATCTGAAACTATTGCCATTATTTTAGATAGGGTTTTTAGCTCAGTTGATAATTTTCATGGTTTTTCATTGTCTCATTTGAAGGAACTTTTAGAATTGGTCTTCAAACAATGCTATTTCACTTTCAACAATAAGGTTTACCAACAAATTGATGGGGTAGGGATGGGATCACCAGTCGGACCGTTAGCAGCTGACTTTTTTATGACTCATTTAGAAAGTGTAATTTTTAGACAATCTCCCACTCATCTCAAGCCAATTTTCTATCGACGCTTCGTTGATGATTCGATAGCAGTCTTTGATAATGCGGTACAAGCGCAACAATTCTTTAACTTCCTAAATTCTTTGCACCCCAATATAACGTATACAATGGAAACTGAGCAAAATGGCTCCCTCCCCTTCTTAGATCTTTTAATTTCGAAAAACGGTGATTCTATTACTACATCAGTTTATAGGAAACCCACTTTCACTGGTTTGGGCATGAATTTTTTTAGTTTTACTGATTTCAACTATAAGATGTCTTGTATTAAAACTCTCCTGTTCAGAGGATATAATTTGACCTCTAATTTTACCTTACTTAATGATGAATTTAATAATCTAAGATCATACTTTACTAATAATAGTTTTCCTGTTCAATATGTAGACAAACTAATTAGATCCTTCTTAAATAATGTTTATAGCCCTCAACTTCCATGTATTACAGTGCCGAAGGATATAAAATATTTCTTGGTACCTGAAATGGGTCCCTTGAATAAGGAATTTAAGCTTAAATTTACAAAATTGTTAAGGAAATTTTTTTATCATACTGATTTCCGCATCATATTTATTAATAAAACGTCTTTAGGTAGCTTTTTCTCAGCGAAGGATCGAACCCTGACTCGTTGCGTAGCGGTGTTGTATATTTATTTACCTGCCCCAGGTGTCTCCTTGGGAATTACATCGGCAGCACTGTTCGCTCTCTCAGGGCTAGATTTTATTCGCATATGGGAATAAGTGGCCGAACAGGTAAAATTTTAAAAACTAAGGAAGCCTCCAGCATTCGTGAACATAGCATCAAATGCAAAATTGATGTCACTTTAGACAATTTTAAAATTCTTGGTTGTAATACTTGTCCCAACTCACTAAGAATTTTAGAATCCCTTTTCATTAAAGCATTGTCCCCTAGTCTGAATGTTGACTCATCGTCCGTCCCTCTCAATTTGCTATGATCCCCTCCTTCCCCAATTCCTTATAATCCCTCCTTCCCCTATCTCCCTCGCCATCCTTCGTTCCCGTTTCCTCTGCTCAAATTAGTCGGCCTCGGATACTGCTGTGTAAGGTAGATAGCTCCATTGTTCCAGTGTACTATTGGTAATTTTTCCAGTGTATTAATTTCACATTTACTACATGTATTTAAAAATAACTTCTTAATTTTTATATGTAAATCTGTATAACTTAGAACTTAACCCTCTTTTCTCAGTCTTTTAAAATTTGTCTTTACGAATAGGTTATAGAAATTTCTGTTTGTTTTTCATTCAATATTGATTTTAATTTCACATTGTTATTAAACAGCCTGAAGATGAGCGTATTGCTCGAAACGTTGCGCAATAAAGAAGACTTTTCATGGCATTTACATTTCTCCTTGTCATTGGATTTCTCCTAAATATTAAATTGAAGCTCTGTAGAAGCAACCCGCATAATTATATATATATATATATTATATATATATTATATATATGCAATAAACAGAGAAGTAAAAATAAAAATAAAAATTAAAAATTAAAGGATTATCAGTGTTGACTATATTATTTTTTCTTTAAGGTAAGGAATGGCTGCGAAATTAACAATAGACGAGATGAACAAATCGATGAATCGGTACAGAATTTAAATTCTGTACCGATTCATCGATTTGTAGTACCTGGTATTCCATGCACTAAAACCAAGCCCACCCTCTCGTCTATTGTTAATTTCGCAGCCATTCCCGACCTTAAAGAAAAAAAATAATATATTATAGTCAACACTGAAAATTACTACTATGCGCGACTTTTGCGCCACCCTGTATAGATATAATAATTGCAAGTTATGAGAATAAAATGTTTGTATTTTTTGATGTTATAATATTTATGAGAGTTCCCTTGGTTTCGTTGGTCCGAAATATAACTCGGATTGTGAAGGACCCGGATTTGGCTTTCACTGTCGACTTTGTTGTTGGAGCTGGGTCGAACTCTTACTTTATGATTGCTCTGGCTTAGGCACCTCTTACAATCCAGAATTTCCCCTTTTCGTGAGGGGAAATAGTCTTTCTAGATGTTCCTTGTTAAATACACGTTTGGAAAAAAGTTCGCCTAGAAACTTAATGTTTGAAAGCACAAAGAATTTATTAATTGGTAATATTATGTTTTTGTTTGGATATCTTTATTCTCTTTGGTGATAGCAGCAAATTTTCCAAAAGGAAGACCTAATCATTATTCATCCGTTTTTTTTTTATAAATTCTACCTTTCTTGGCGAATTATTTTCCGAAACTGTGCACATGATGTTTATATATCACTGAAAATATACTTAGGGAAAACAGCCAAATAACCCAACCAACATTTAGTGTTTATTATTGAACATTTGATGATGTGATCTCTCTTTTTGTCATGAGAAAAAAATGTTCGTCACTATTACTAATATTTAATAGATGTAACTAAAGTATAGTTACTATATATAGTAAACATAGTAACTAAAATACAGTTACGTTCACTAAAATTCTGGTAACAATAGTAAAAGTATGTTTCGTGTAAGTGAACCTATTTTTCACTCCAGTAAGTAACCTCAAATTTAGCTGACTCTTCGTTTGAATACATGGATTGTTGAGGGGGGGGGGGGGTCACATTTCCCATTCCCAAATAGCTCTTTGGGTAACACCGTTTTTCTGTAAGCGAAATAAAGACACTGAGGTCGGGGGTTCAGCTCCCGTTGCTGCTAATACGTAATAATTTAGGGGTTAGCCCTTTTTAGGGACAAACTCTACGGAGAAACAATGGTTTATTACAACAAATTCTATTTAATTCACAAATGTTTGCTAACCACTATGTCTCGAGCCTCCCGGAGTTAACAAGACGCCTCGATGCCGTCAAATGAAAAACATTAAAAATTCAGTGAACCCAATTATCGAATCATTTATCTATTTATTCATTATACTACCAAATATCTCCTCCTAAGACGTGGAGTTCATGGTATGAAAAAGTTTGTCTGTAACTTCACTTAACATCAATATTGTTATTTTCATTACCTGTCCTTTTATTTTCAGTCTATTTTGGGTTTTTAGTTTTTATTGGTACTACGAGTATGTAGAATGAAAAGGAAAATGAAAAGGTTTATTGGCAGACTATAGTCCATATGACAAATATTATTAATACAATGACAGTTCATATACTAAGGATAGAAATATATACAATTCATTAGAAATAATACTGTAATGTCGAAGTTAAGTGGAGATACAGACAGACGTTTTCGTACAAAGAAGTCCATAGCTTAGAGGATAAATGGCAGGACTCATGGATAGCTTGGATAATCGGGTTGGTTGATTTTTTAATTCTTTGCATTACAGTAGACTGTGTTGAGCACGTCTTGTTACCTCCGGGAAGCTCGGGACATTGCGGGTAGCAAACATTTGCGAAGCTGAGCATCTCGGGGGTAATTTATGTAAGAGTCTAAAAGACCTGTTGTACAGCAAATTTAGAATTCTGCCAGAACCTTTTTTAAAATTCACCCACAGTTGCTGTCCGTATATATTACTGCAGAAAGTACGAAAGAGAGTGTCTTTAGCTTCACTTGCACAGAATCGAAAGTTCCTTATGGTCATATTCGCTTTAGCACACAGGCGGCTTCGAGATTGTTTTCTTATATCCGAGTCATCACTCAAGGAGCTGGTAATAGTTTGACCCAAATACTTAAACTCTTGTACTTCCTCAATTACTTCACCATTCATTTTAAACCTTATATCACCTGGCTGATTACAGCTTTTAGGAAGAAATTGCATAACCTTAGTTTTTGTAACATTAAAAAGAATATCATGTTTCTGCGAATATACTTCGCAGACATTTAGTAGCCGATCCAGACCTTTAACAGAGGGACTTATTAACACCATATCATCGCATAAACTAAGTTATTTATCCTTGTGTTATCTATACAACATCCCACTGTTGCCTCATTAAGTGAAACAATTAATCCGTCAATATACACATTAAACAGCATAGGGGAAGAGCAAGGAGCCTTGTCTCACCCCGCAAGAGTAGCCAAAACACTCGGATAGTACATTGCCCCACCTAACAGTGAAAGATTGGTGGGAATACCAAAATTTCAATAAATTTAATATGTACATGGGAACCTTCCTGTCTTCTAGTTTTTAAATAAAATATTGTGGTTCACCCTATCATATGCCTTATTTATATCTAGGAAACGGCTATAAACTTGTTCTCTTAATCAAAGATTTTAATTTTCATTCCTTATTAATTAATAAAAATCTATTGCGGATTAAGCACGAAACGTTATTAACAAAAGAATAAAGATTTTCGGGTATTTGTGGACAAATTATAATCGGAGAGAGATGGGGAAAATGTAAAAATTGGGAAGAATCAAATTCTTCAAGAAACATTTATTTTTAGTGTTTAACACTGTTATTTAAGTTAATAATAATAATAATATTAATATTATTAATTATTATTATAATTATTATTATTATAAAAGTAGATCTGGAGTATTTACCAAGCAAAAATTCGTATGCTACAGTGTGTCCAAAAAGTTCAGTATCTTCAACAAATTATTGAATACAACTTGTTCATTTGTGATGCTGTATTAAACTTGTGTATTCTTTCCTATTTATACAATTCAGAAATCTCAAATCATTACTGTGTATATATATATATATATATATATATATATATATATAAACTAATGCATCTCTCTAAGTGAAGGTCAATCGCTTTTAAATAATTTTGCACTTCTGTGATTCTCTCTCTTTCTCTTATATATATATATATATATATAGGGTGAACCAAATGTAGGTGGACAGTAAATGATAACGTTTATTTTGAGAATACATATTTAATTTTTTTGTATACTATAATACAAAATAAAATTTAAATAAATTTAGTTATAATATTTAATATAATAAAACACAAACACCATAGTTATAATGAACACCATAGTTATAATATAATATAACACAAACCGTATTCAACCTACTGTCCACCTACTTTTGGTTCACCGTGTATATATAATATATATATATATATATTTATATATATTATATATATATATATATATATATATATATATATATATATATATATAAGGCCTGAATTACTGTTGTGAACGTTGTTTATAATTTTACATTAAAACCTTGTTTAAATGGAAACCTACATTAAGCATTTTCACTGTAGTCAACGTGGTATAAATCCTAAAATGAAATACGATTTCAATATCCACAGAAATGGTAAGTTGCTGTTATATTATAAATAATAAATATGTTTAAATGCATATAATGTTCATCGAACTTTTCCTTGTTATTGTTCATTTCCTTAGGTATAAATGGATATCTTTACATTAATGCATTTTGAGTGCAATAACCGCACTTACATGAGATAGCTTTTTACCTTTCCATCATACATTTATATTCTTTCTTTTTTACCTTTCTCATGTCACATGTTCAGGATTTCATTATTTTTTTAATCTTTTTATTTTGAGAGAGAGAGTTACAAGGAAAAGAAGTAGCTCAAAAGGCCTTGCGGCCCATACCGAGGAGGTACCAATGGCAACGGGTGCCAGGGAAAATTTTCTACACCCTCAAATAGTGTGCAAGATTTGGTCTAACCTTTTCTCGAAATGATCCACAGAGGAACTGTTCACAACTTCTGAAGGTAACCTGTTCCACGTGTCACAGATCTTATAGGTAAAGTAATTCCCACACACACTAGTCCTAAACTGTTTCAAATCCAACTTCCAACCATTGCTGCGAGTTGGGTTAACATTTAAACTAAACATGCTTCTAAAATCGACATCGTTAAACCCGCGTAAGAGCTTGAAAACCTCGATGAGTTAACCGCGCAGCCTCCGAGATTCCAGCGAAAACAAGTTCAGGGCGCGTAAGCGTCGATGGTAGCCCATATGCCTAACGGAAGGGATTAACTTTGTGGCCCTCGCCTGCACTCGCTCCAGCCTCTCAATATCTTTCCTGAGGGCGGGCGACCAGAACTGCACTGCATACTCCAGGTGCGGCCGAACCAGGGAATTGTACAGAGAGAGCACAATCTCCTTGTTCCGAAACTCAAATTGCCCCTGATGTAACCCAACAGCTTCTGGCCTTTCTTTTCCACCTCTATGCACTGTTTGGTAAACTTAAGGTCGCTGCTAATTAGCATACCCAAGTCCTTTTCCAAATCAGTCGACTCGATATTGTTCCCCAACATCGAGTAGTCCGACTTGGGATTGGTGTAGCCAATATGCATCACCTTGCACTTACCCAAGTTAAACGGCATTTGCCATTTTTCGGACCACTCTCCTATCATACGTAAGTCCGCACGCAGTTGCTCTATCGCCTCAGGCGTCCCAACATTGGCCCCAAGCTTTTTGTCATCAGCGAATTTGACGATCCTACTGACGATGCCACCGTCGATATCATTTATGTAAATGATAGACAACAGTGGCCCCAAAACGGAACCCTGAGAAACCCCACTAGTGACCGAGGCCCAACCCGAACTAACCCCTTTAATTACAACCCTCTGCCGCCTATTCTTCAGCCAGTTTTTCAATCCACCTACCTACTTCCTCACCAATACCCAGCGCGCGCACTTTGGCCATTAGCCGGCGGTGAGGTACCTTATCAAAGGCTTTTTGAAAGTCGACATAAAGTATATCAATCGCCCTACTCTCATCATACTCACTCAACATGACGTGGAAATACTCGAGCAAGTTGGTGAGACACGACCTATGCCGTCTAAACCCATGTTGGGAGTCCCCAAGCAGCTTGTAGAAATCCAAATAGTAAACGATCCTATCCGCTATTATCCCCTCTAATAATTTACCTACAACTGAAGTGAGACTAATGGGACGATAGTTCCCTGGACTTTCGTGATCCCCTTTCTTAAAGATAGGGGTCACGTTGGCTTCCCTCCAGGCACCTGGCCCGTCAGAGAGAGAGAGAGAGAGAGGCCCCAAAAATGGTCCTCTAGTTAATAAAGTACATTTTATTATAGTTCATAAAGTATACTTTAGTTGTCAACAAAATTAAAAAAGTCTATTATTTTGGACTTTGACAAGCTTCATGAGACGCTTGGACACGTTCTGGGATAAAAATAAAGAGGGTTTGTATCGTCGAATGGTTCATGATTTTGAGAGGGTTTATGTACATTTTTTTTCGACGTGTCATAAATGTGGAAGAAGTTTTTCATTTTCTTACTCCATGACGTTCAAAGTACCCCCATTTTGTTTCTTGGGAAGGTTGATGGTTTTCAGGTGCGACGCAATCCTGAAATAGCATATGTGTACTTAACTACAAAACTCCCTGTTGGAACAATGGGGAGAGAATTATCAAGGAATGACTGCGTATTTAGCAGAATTAGGATGCCCCTCCAGGAATACCGCATTCTTAAAAATGTCCTTTGAATGTCCAAATAGTAGGAAAGGACTATCATTCTACTTACAGTTTTCCTTTGAAGTACTATCGAAGGACATTGTAAAATCTTATCAGATATTTCAAAGAAGAGAGATTTCGAAGTACGTCCTTCGAATGTTCTGTCCTTCATTTAAAACGCGAATACAATTTGGATAGAATTCTTCCGACTATGAGGCTCATAAATAAATTTATCATACTCTACATTATATCATGTAGAGTATGATAAAATGAGGCCTTCTTTTCTTTCGTTACAATATTGTATGAGTGAATTATTAATTATGCGTCCGCCATTTATACCAAACCGTGGTTGCCTTGGATTTTTTTTCTCACGCGCCTTACAGTGTAAAATGGTTACCCCTTCCCTTCCGCCTACCCCCCTTAAAAAACAAGTAGAGTACGAACGTAACAAAAGTCATATGACTTCAGATGTTATGAAAAAAAACAACCACAATCCTCGTTATTATATATTTAAACATATATTTAAAGAACTCGTAAAATGTTCTGAATTCGTGCATGCGATCGTAGATTCGTTCGTCTAAACATACGAAGTTAAATGTGTTTTAGCATTTCAAACTTAAGCTACAAAACTCAATCATTTATTTTTTTATATATAAATCTTACAACACTTTATAGTGTTAGGTCATTAACTGCAATACAAACCGTAATGAACTTGCTATAAATTGATTCTACCGAGCAACTTTTTCCACGACTCTCCCTTTACATGAAGCATAAATTGTCAAACAAACCAACGCGCATGCGTGTAGCATGCGCAAACAGAGCAAAATTATATATATATATATATATATATATATATATATATATATATATATATACACACAGGGTGGTGCAAAATTCAAAGGAGCCAGGGAGAGAGAGAATCTTTTCCGTGAAATGGCAGCCACTATTTTTAAATAAACATTACCCTCAACATAAATAAAAATGGCCCTTTGACTCGTGTCTTTTGCGCCACCCTAGGTCACCATTGCATAAATAAAAATTTGTACTAAAAAATTATAAATTATACATTTTTTAACTAAAAAGTAAATTTTATTTAAAAATAGCGGCCCACTCAGAAAGAAGATCCATTCTCTCTGGCTCCTTTTGACTCCTGACTTTTGCGCCACCCTGTATGTATATTTAATCAATCGGTGCTTGACATTTCTAGTTTCAGCTTAAGTGGAAGTAAGAGGAAAAGTTCAAATTTTTTACATAGAACATCATTCCGCACACACACCCATTTCAGGATACGAGCAGCTCGAAGCAGCATTACCAAACAATAGGAGATGAATGTACCGACGAAACTTCCTTACGTTGTTTCATCACCACTGAAAGAAACAATGCTCCGTGTTATCCTAGTTCAAGAATATCCAAATCTGTATTCATTTTCGCGCAATTTTCATTAGTTGTACTGCAAACACCACCGGTTTACAACTGCACAACACAATTTCTGTCCTTTGCACAAATTCTGCCGATTTTATGTATTTTGATGCGCTGATAACGAATATGTTATTATTTTTTTCTCTAACACCCACCATTTTTCCAAAAAACTACGTTAATGATTCACAAAATTTATCCAAATTATATCAAACGCGGTTCAGGGAAGGTGGAATTCCAGTATGTTGGCTGAATATTGCTGGTTTCTCATTAGGAAAACTCACCGATTGTATGTACAAGCTAAAACATTAGCAAAAATATTTAATTGTTTTGTTCTGATCTTGTTAATATTATGTTGAGGTACTCAATATTTCTAATCTGTATATAAGATTTTTATTACACGTCCCTCAAAAGGTGGGTGATATAGGTATTCTGATATCAGATTTGAACTCAGCGCCTCCAAATTTATAAAAATCACTTCGTTTCGTTTAAAGGACAGAAAACGTTTGTAATTTTGTCGTGCAGTGTTATTAGCAGTCCAGGTGCTTAATACTTCAGGAGCAAGTGCATCGTAAGTTTGTGTTTTCTTCCCCAACAGCAGAACAAATTTATTTGTATCAATCACAGTCACATTAGACTACCTCACACAAACTGGACCAAAAACCACAAGTATCTGCAATTGCAAACCTTCCGTATACAGGTACTTGGGTGTGTTAATTAGCAGTGACCTTAAGTTTACGAAACAGTGCGTAGAGGTGGAAAAGAAAGCCCAGAAGCTGTTGGGTTTATCAGGAGACAATTTCGATTTTGGAACAAGAGATTGTGCTCTCTCTGTACAATTCCCTGTTCGGCCGCACCTGGAGTAAGCTGTGCAGTTTGGTCGCCACCCTCAGGAAAGATATTGAGAGGCTGGAGCGAGTGCAGGCGAGGGCCACAAAGTATATAATCCCTCCGTTAGGCATATGGGCTACAATCCATGCTTACGCGCCCTGAATTTGTTTTCGCTGGAAACTCGGAGGCTGCGCGGTCAACTCATCGAGGTTTTCAAGCTCTTACGCGGGTTCAACGATGTCGATTTTAGAAGCATGTTTAGTTTAAATGATAACCCAACTCGCAACAATGGTTGGAAGTTGGATTTGAAACGGTTTTAGGACTAGTGTGTGGGAATTACTTTACCTATAAGATCTGTGACACGTGGAACAGGTTACCTTTAGAAGTTGTGAACAGTTCCTCTGTGGATCATTTCAAGAAAAGGTAGACCGAATCTTGCACACTATTTGAGTGTGTAGAAAATTTCCCATGCACCCGTTGCCATTGGTACCTCCTCGGCATGCCGCAAGGCCTTTTGAGGTACTACTTTTCCTTGTAACTCCTTGTAACCTCTCTCTCTCCACGTATCTGTTACGTGTTTAACAGTTTAAAGTTAAATCTCGCTACTCAAAAATCTCGGTTTTACAATACAGTTCTTGTTAATTCTGAACTAACTCAATTCAGTTTATCCCAATTAGGGGTAATATTATGTTTTTATATATTATATAGACTAAAAAATGAAATAAAATTTATATATACTATTGTTGGTTTACGTCGTCGTCGTCGTGGCCTAGGCAAGCTACGGCTTGGGAGTAGCGCAACTATCCGGTATAGGTTAACCTGGATGATGTAGCCATAAGCACTGCCGCTAGTTAAGTGCAACCAGTGATTATCTCACTAGCCGTATTGAGTCCGTTAGCGAAACTACGACAGTACCAAAGGTGGAAATATAACCTTTGGTTTTCTATTATTTATTTGCAAAATGGACATGGCATTAGATTAAAATAAATATTTAAATATAAATGATTAACTGACAATTGTGATATATAATTAATTATGTTTACATACAATAAATAATATAGTATACATAAATTAGTATTAATGTGGTTCACAATTGAATTATAATGGGGTAACTAATTTAAAATGAATTTATACTATTCCGAAATTCAAGACGGTAAAATTAACATTTATCTTGAAACTAAATAAGAGTATTCACTACACACTCTCCCACCAGAGAGGAAGTTCAAAGAGTTCCGAACGACACTGATTTCCCCCCTGGACCTTTTTGGTAGCTACTTGTACCTCACTTAAGGTTGATTCCAAAAACGCAGGCTTAAGACGATCGATAGAAACCTTGTCGACCTTGGAACCGCGCTGGATGAGAATGATTTGCGCGTACGTCGGAGAACTTCATAGGGTCCGTCATATGGACATTGGAGAGGCCGTTTTGGGACAGGTACACGAACGAAAACGTGGGTGCAAGACTGGAGGGCTGGGGAAACAAAGATGTTCTGTTGGCTAGTCAATCGAGGGGAACAGGCTGAAGGGACTGCATGTGAGAGGAAAGTGTTTGAGCGAATTCCGTAGGATCGCATGACTTATCCCCTGCAGTGAAGTAGCCACCTGGTAGCCGCAGTGTTGTTCCATAGACTAGTTCAGCCGCTGTAGTCTTCAGATCACTCTTAAATGCAGAGCGAATACCAAGCAACACGAGTGGAAGCTTATCCATCCAATGGGAGTCTTCGTGACACATAAGGGATGACTTCAGCTGGCGATGGAGCGTTCGACGAGGCCGTTAGCTTGCGGATGATACGCACAGGTATGCGCATGTACTGTACCCAACAAGCTGGTAAACTTCTTCCAAAGCGAAGACTCAAATTGGCGACCTTGGTCAGTGATGACTTTTGTCGGCAATCCAAATCTTGATACCCATCCATGAAGAAGGCTCTTGCAACAGTGTCCGCTTGGATATCAGGAAGTGGGATGCTTCAGGCCATCTGGAAAAGCGGTCGAGACAGGTGAGCAGATAACGTTGGCCTTGAATCACTGAAGAGGGCCAACAATGTCTACATGAATTATTTCAAATCGCTGGGATGGGGGCGGAAATGCGTCAAAGGGGGACCTGGTGTGCCTTTGAACTTTGGCACGCTGGCAGGCAAGGCACGTTTTGGTCCAATGTTTGACATCCTTTCGCATCGAGGGCCAAACAAAGCGAGAGGTAACCAGGTGTTGCGAAGCACGGATACCAGGATGGGAGGGCTTATGAAGATCCATGAAGACTGCTTTTCTGTGACATGGAGGGACATAAGGGCGAATAGCAGCTGTTGATACGTCGCAATAGAGGGGGCACAGACAATCCTGGCATACTCATTTTCTTGAGGGAAAGTGAGTGAGTGGAGTCTTCTCTGAGCAGTTCTTGTAGTTCCGTATCCTTATCTTGATCCTGTGCAATAGCATTCCACAGTGTAGAGCTGAGGGTAACAGAAGTAATCTCTATTCTTGAAAGTGCATCCGCCGGAGTGTTCAAGACACCTTTGATGTGGCGGATATCTGTGGTAAATTGCGAGATATAATCGAGTTGCCTGATGACTCTGGGAGAGTGGTTACAGCTGTTGTTATTGAAGACAGTGACCAAAGGTTTGTGGTCGGTAAAAACACAAAACTCTCGGCCTTCAAGGAAATGTTGAAAATGCTTCACGTTTAAGTAAATAGCAAGAAGTTCACGTCCGAAAGCACTATAACGCGTTTGGGCTGGCTGCAGCTTTTTCGAGTAAAACGCGATGGGTGCTTGTTGACCGTTAATGGTTTGTTCCAACACTCCACCGATCGCAACATCTGATGCATCGACCGTCAGAGTTAGGGGGGCATCACTGATAGGAAATGACAGAGACAATGCACTATTGATAGCATTTTTGGCATTGTCGAACGCCTGTAAACTATCGCTACACCATACTAATTTCGTTACCTTGCGTTTGTGTGTGATCATAGCGTGTAGAGGGGCAAGAACACTGGCACAGTTTTTAATGAACTTGTGGTAATAATTTACCAAACCTAGAAACCGACGTAACTCACGCTGATTATTTGGCATAGGGTAATTTTTTTATCACTTCACACTTGTCCTGAAGGGGGTAATTCCGTGCTGCGAAATCGTGTGACCAAGAAATTCCAAGGTTGGCTGTGCAAACACACACTTAGATGCATTAATAGTAACACCGTATTGTTCTAAGCGTTGAAAGAGGAGTGAAAGATGTTTCCTTATGTTCCTCTTCCGTTGAGCTGGCCACAAGCAATCATCGATGTAGGCATAAACAAAGTCTAAGCCTCTGGTGACCTCATCTATAAACTCTGAAAGGTTTGCGCAGCATTCCGTAGCCGAACGGCATCTTCACAAATTCGAATAACCCAAATGGTGTACAAACTGCAGTCTTGGGAATATCCGAAGGCTCTACGGGAATGTGGTGGAAAGCCTTAACGAGGTCTATTTTACTGAAGATAGATTTGCCGTGGAGAAGAGAAGTAAAGTCTTGGACATTTGGTACCGGATATCGGTCCGGGATGGTTGTCGAATTCAAAAACCGGTAATCCCCATGGTCTCCAGTCCTGACTTCTTCTGGACCAGGTGTAGGGGAGAGGACCAACTGCTTTTGGAAGGTCTTATTATCCCAAGATCCAGCATAAGCTGGAATTCCGATTTGGCAGCTTTCAGTTTGTCCGGGGCAAGACGTCTGGGTTTTGCAAACAGGGGGACCTTTTGTTGTGATGTGATGGGTAATGGTGTGCTTAATGGTATCACCCATCTGCATCGGTTGAAGAATTCCTGGATATCGCTGGAAAAGGCACTGGTACATGGAATTAGGGGGAACGAGGGAAAGTGCAGAGTTCGAGGCGTCCGGAAGGGCAACCTGTTTGGCAAGAACAGAAAGCAGTGTGGCCTGGTCGCATAAGCGTCGCTTGTCAAGATCCACCAGGAGTTTGAAATGCTGGAG
>JAJOZX010008574.1:82500-90000 GCA_023014485.1 Bathynomus jamesi | reverse complement strand
AAATAAGTCTCGTACAGTCGTACACACTCACAAACATTGTCGGCAAGCAGTGTTTGTAAACAGTTTGCGGAAAGAATTGCTGGAACACAAAACGGGTTGTAACTCGGAAACAAAGCGATTTCGGGCATATGTTTATATAGACTTTTTTAATTGTTTACAGGTCCTGAATCCATCCTGAAAGTGCGTCCCACATGTTAGGAAACACCCTGTATATTTCCATTAAAAAGCATTGTTCCTATGTTTCCAGACTTTTGACTCGTCATATAATATATATATAATATATATATATTATATATATATATATATATATATATATATATATATATATATGCTCTATTATTACAGGGAAAAATTATTTCCTTTAAATAACATTTTTTCGGAATGACATTTAAAGCTTTGTCCTTTTTTAAAAATTATTTTTGAAAATTTTCTGAAATTTTAGCATATGATACGTCTCTCTCTCTCTCTCTCTCTCTCTCTCTCTCTCTCTCTCTCTCTCTCTCTCTCTCTCTCTCTCTCTCTCTCTCTCTCTCATATCGTAAATTTAAATAAATTTCCATAATTGTGTTATTGATCTCATCTTTTCTGTTTCAGGTAAGACATCAGTTTCCTACAACAATGGTAGGCCAGGTAAGCCTTTATTTTCACGTTTATATAAACAATTCATTCGTCTCGTAGTCCCATTAATGTTTTCGTATATATATATATATATATATATATATATATATATATATATATATATACAGGGTGTCCCGTAAGTCTGGACCCATAGGGAAAAATAATAAAATTACAAAATAGTCCAAAAATTTATTACATAATCTGTTCAAAGTGTCCGCCGTTGTGTCGCACACATAGTTGAAGACGCAATCTCCACTGCGACAGCACTTTCTGAATCACAGTCGCAGAAATTTCTTGACACGCCTCCACAATGCGTGCTTTAAGGTGGAAAATGTTCTGAAGTTTGACCTCGTACACTTTGGCTTTCAAGTGGCCCCACAAATAAAACTCCAGCGGAGTAAGATCATAATAAAAAAATAATAAAAATAATAATAAAAAAAAAAAAAAAATATATTATAAATAAATTTTTGGACTATTTTGTAATTTTATTATTTTTCCCTATGGGTCCAGACTTACGGGACACCCTGTATAATGATTATTGTAATGTTTGGGGGTTATAATCCCCTTCGAAACATCAATGTAAAGTCGTATGACCGAGGGGACATACGGCTTCTTGTGAAATCCGACCCACTGTACCCCATACAGGAAGACCGAGCGAAGTAACTGAAACTCTGAAAATATCAAGTCCGAAAGGGGGGTTCGAACCCACAACTTCTGGATTACCACTCGGTACTGTACTACCACTAAGGAACATTCTATAGTTAAACTAACAAAATAAATGCAAACTGTACCAAGTAGTCCGTCGAACTATACTGTATATAGTTAATCCAACCGTAGCGGAATTTCACAATTTTCTTTCAATTAGGATGGAGAAGTTAAGCCAACCAGATTTCCATAACCCCAAAAGCTATTTACATGCATGAATGCCAACCTTTTTGAATCATTCCAAAAAGAATTCATACTTGAATAAATATTTATTATGTATAAAGTTGAGTGCTTTTCCAGGCAGATCGACTTTTAAATTATGTATCCCGTTTGTACTTCGTTCCAAGCTGAAATAATTGGTTTCAATTTCCTCCTCTGTTTCTTCAACAATTTCCTTCTCTGTTCAAGAAACGGATGACGAAAAACTATCACCAAAATGTGCAAAGCAAATTGGTTTTACGATAGAACCTGTTAGTTACACATTTTATCGACAGTCTAAAAATCTAACAACCTAACCTAGCTGAACTTAATCTAGCTTAACCTAATCCAGCCTAACTTAACCTAACCCACAATAACTTGTCGATGAAATGACTTTAGTTCATTACGATCAATGTTGTAGTTATCATGTTGAAGATTCCACTTTCGGACAAATGTATCACTATAGCCAGCCCCCGTACGTAGCTGATTGGGTAACACCGTTTCCCTATAAACGAAGTGAAGACACTGGGTCTGGGGTTCGAATCCCAATGGTGCTGGTTAATAATAATCTACAGTAGGTGTAAAAGCGATGAACCGCGTTCGTTGGCCTGAGCACTATGCTGGTTTCTGGCCCACCGCACTGATTATTTTTGCGTACCGTATAACTTTCTTTACTTTCTCTTCAAGCACAATATTGTGTTCGATTTGTGTTTGTGAAGAAAAAAAATTAATAAATAAAAAAAAAAAAATATATATTATATATATATATATATAATATTTCTATTTATTTATTTATTTATTTTACTTTTATTCTGAATTTTATTCTGGGTTTGTTTTCTGGGAGGTTATTCCACCTTGAGACGTAGTTTTCTTTAAATTCTATTCCCTTTGAGTTTACAAATAGTGTTTTTCCGTGTTGAGTCTACAGATATATATAAAAAACATTATTCAAAACTAAATACAGGCCTATATGCGGACGGTTTGCAATTGTTGGTACTTGTGGATTTTGGTCCAGTTTATGCAGAACAAGCCTAATGTACTACGAGTATGACTGATTGATACAGGAAAATTTGTGCTGTCTGAGAGAGGAAACACAAACTTACGGTGCATCTTGCTCCTGAAGAATCATGCACCAGGAATGATAATAACTGGAGTGTATGCAGTACAAAATAACGAAAATTGCAATAAACTGAATACAGATATGGATGTTCTTTTGACTAGAAAAACGCTGATCATTGTTGCTTTCAGTGGTGATGAACCACGTGCGGAAGTCTTGTCAGTACTTCGACCTCCTACTTTCTTGGCAATACTGCTGCGAGCTGCTCGTATCTTGAAATGGGCGTATGGACGGAATGGTGGTCTGTGAAACGATGTTTAACGCTTCATACTTCCACTTAAACTATGAATGCATCAATTAATAATACACACACACACACACACACACACACACACACACACACACACACACACACACCTTGTTTGCTTCCGGCCGAATTATTCATTCTGACGAAGGTCAAGCTTGTCACTCCACCTTAGACCTACAGTTTAACGTGGAATCCGAACCACGCCCCACCAACAGCCCAGCGTTTTAACCACTAGGACACCCAGGGTACCCATTTATCTACCAACCAATTTCTTTATTGTGTGGAAGGATGAACAGTTGTGTTTTGCTGCGCGCCGCCTGCCGTAACCGGGTCTCGATCCCGGGACCGATGGATTCATAGTCAATGACGTTAACCACTACACCACCGAGACGCATATATATATATATATAGTGTGGACCGGATGTCAGTTTTTCAGCATCTGCGGATGCGGATTTTCTATTTCAATATCCGCGGATGCGGATGCGGCTATTTAGTTAATCTATCAATATAATATAGAATTATGAATATATGACATAATTTTTCAAATTTCGTGACATTACTATTATGGCAGGCAATGCATAAGAATTAAAATTAATATTAATGTTTTCATTATGATAAAAATAATAACTTTCTCAAGAGTTTCAGCCACAGAAAATTCAATGAAACAAGTTTCATTCAATTTTCTTTTACCGGGTATTTATATTCTGAGGTTTATATATTTGTTTGTTCATTAATAATATAATTAATACTTTACATGAAATGTGCATGACTGGGCCTTATAAGCTACTTTATAAGCTAATTTAATTGTAAATTGCATAATTTATTAGAGGTAATATCCGCTAACATCCGCAGTCAGAAGTGCGGATGCGGATGTTAAAAATGACGCGGATATCCGCATATGCGGATGCAGATATCCGGTTCACCACTAAATTATATATATATATATATATATATATATACATTTGAAAAACCAAAGAGGTCTATTTACTTTTGTCAACCATCTGGAGGGTTGACACAAGTAAATAGACATCGTTTTCGAATAAAAGTCAGTAAATAATAACAAATTTATTGAATTAATATATTTAGAATCGTGTTTCTTTCCCCTTTGCATTATGTGAACGTGACCCACGTTCTGGTATTCCATTAATGAGTTTTGATATTTGTTCTTGAAGTATTGCAGCCCATTCTTCTCTTATGGCTTTGGCAAGGCTTTACATGGGTGTAGGCTTCAGTTTCTACCTTCTTAACGACCTATTTAACATGTACGACACACGTTCTATTGGCTACCTATCCGGGGATTGATTTGGGCATGGAAGACGTTCAATTCCATGGTTATCATGCCACCGCCGTGTAGCATGGGCAGTATGAGCCAGGGCACTTTCTCCCATGAATATACTTTGTGTAGAAATACATTTTCATTGGAATAAATGGGTATCAGTTCCTCTTCCAGAATCTTCACATACTTGACTCTATTAATAATTCCTGTGCAGATCACCATCATTGTTCGTTCATTTGTCCAAATTGCACCCTACACCTTTATAGAACATGCCTGTGCTTTACCGTAACCTGTAAACGCCTCAGAGAAAATTCTTGGGATGGACGTCTCCATACCCACAAACGCCCACTATCAGGAAATTAAGCAAACTGAGACTCGTCCAAGAAGGTTACAGTGTTCTAAAAGGAGAAACATGTTTGACCATCGATACTGCACACTGTTTCCGACGGCAGTGTTGCGAGGAGTGAGCGTGGACTCCTTTCTAACTTCTCTGCAATAGTAGCCCATGTCGTAAAGATATCCTCTGATTGTCCTTGAGCTGACCTCAGCAGTTTGGTGAGGGTTCGTTTCTGCGCGTCTTTTTTTAGGTCGGGAAGAACCGATTCGCCTCTATTTAAAAGGGCATATCTCGGCGGAAAAACAAAGAAAAAGTGAGAGGAAAGACAGAGGAAAAAGAAGGGTGGAGGGGACAGTCGAAGTGGAAAAAGACCAAGGACTGCAGGGTCGAGCCCCATCATCCTTGGGTGCTAGGGCCGGGAGGGCGCACGTGAAACCTCCAGGAACAAGCACAAAGAGCACGAGCTTAGAACCCCCTTGCGGGGTTCTGCGCGTCTTCTAACTGCACGAAGCGCTCTTTCAGATAGGTCTGGACGATCTGCAACTGTTGTTCTCTGGGTATTCTTAAACTGCACAATATGGTATGACTGTTGATTGTTGATAATGGAATGCAAAGCCTTCGCGAAATTCCCGTTTGATTTTGTTCTGCTTCCCAAAATCCAATTATTTGATCTCTTGTAAAATCTGTCAATTCCCGGAAACCTCCGCCTCGTGGCAATGTGAAATGCATACTAATTTACTGTCGATAGTTACCTTACCCTGGCAACTTGGTTTTAGTAAATTATATTCTTTTTAACAAGTTTGAATTCAATCATAGTGATTTCTGTTTACCTTTGTGAACCCTCTGTGAATAAAGGCAGACTATATATATATATATATATATACACACACACACACAGTATATATATATATATATATATATATATATTATATATATATATATGTGATACACACAGACCGTGCATGGAACAAGGAACTCTTCTGGGATAATTAAATCCACTATAGTCCGAATAAGTAATGGTAAATGACAAATACCATAGTTTTTCTTTTTCATGATGCAAGCCCGACGTGGGCAACGGGTCTCTCGCAAAGAGGTCCCATAAATATAGCTTCCCTCACCAGCTATCTGCAAAGCAGACAGGATCCAGCTTTGGGACATGGATCTAGGGTTTAAAGCAGCCTAGCCCCACTCCATTTAGAACCTCAATATAAGTAAAAGACTCGTTGCATTCACGTCGGTTTGAATAAATCAAAGAAAAAGGGGTAACTATTATATTTTTAGCCAAAACCAAAACTTAAACCTCAACTAGCACAATTGAGCGTCCACTTTTCAAGGCACATAACCTGTCCGTTTCATGATGGGAATGAACTGAGAATGGTTCCCTGAGTTTTTTATGATACACACAGACCGTGCATGAAACAAGGAACTCTTCTGGGATAATTAAATCCACTATAGTCCAAATAAGTAATGGTAAATGACAAATACCATAGTTTTTCTTTTTCATGATGCAAGCCCGACGTGGGCAACGGGTCTCTCGCAAAGAGGTCCCATAAATATAGCTTCCCTCACCAGCTATCTGCAACATTACTTATTCGGACTATAGTGGATTTAATTATCCCAGAAGAGTTCCTTGTTCCATGCACGGTCTGTGTGTATCATAAAAACTCAGGGAACCATTCTGAGTTCATTCCCATCATGAAACGGACATGTTATGTGCCTTGAAAAGTGGACGCTCAATTGTGCCAGTTGAGGTTTAAGTTTTGGTTTTGGCTAAAAATATAATAGTTACCCCTTTTTCTTTGATTTATTCAAACCGACGTGAATGCAACGAGTCTTTTACTTATATTGAGGTTCTAAATGTAGTGGGGCTAGGCAGCTTTAAACCCTAGATCCATGTCCCAAAGCTGGATCCTGTCTGCTTTGCAGATAGCTGGTGAGGGAAGCTATATTTATGGGACCTCTTTGCGAGAGACCCGTTGCCCACGTCGGGCTTGCATCATGAGAAAGAAAAACTATGGTATTTGTCATTTACCATTACTTATTCGGAATATAGTGGATTTAATTATCCCAGAAGAGTTCCTTGTTCCATGCACGGTCTGTGTGTATCATAAAAAACTCAGGGAACCATTCTGAGTTCATTCCCATATATATATATATATATATATATATATATATATATAGTATATATATATATATATAATACCTGTTCGAATTATTAATATCACCGTCCTTATTTATGGCTCTTAAATGTTTTTTATATCATCTTTACCATGAAACATAATTCTCAGGAGTAAGTAGTTATGACATTACTTTTAAAACAAATCGGTTATCATTTACAGAATTAGAACCTTTGTGAGAATGCCTGGAAGTAAGAGGAAGGCATTTTAATGGGTCAGAGTGATTCCTAGGTTTTATTCATGTGACATTATATGCGAGGAAAGGAATTTCGTCGTTTTGCCTTGTTTTATGGCAAAATCGTTTCATTTTCAAAAACTTTGAATTTTACAGCATCAGTGATGTCGTTTTAATTGCTGTAAATATTTCATATGTTTTCTAAATTGTGTGTGCGTGTGTGTGCGCGCGTGCGCGCGCGAGCGTACAGTCGTTTTCGTTCACTCAAAAAAATTCAAGTAAGTGCTTTATTTCAAGAAATTTCAAGTCCCCAAGAAACCTCGCGAAAAATGTTTAGCATACCGTAATCATCTGTCCACTACAGAAACCAGAGATTAATATCAAAACTTAAGAATGATGTTGACTTGAGTTCCAAATGAAAGGGTAAATGTGGCAGAAAGAGGATAACAAGTAGAACTAAGAAAAATTAAGGATTTCCGTTTTAAATCATCGTGGACGGGGACGGTGTCAATATGTTGAACAAAACTTTGATGAGACGAATTTGTGATGCGAGTTTCAATTGTTCAGGATTAAGAAAACATACCAAACTGATTCCCTTGCAATGGCTCCATTATTGAAGTGACTACGGAATTTACCAGGCAAGGAGCTCG
>JAJOZX010008574.1:0-77500 GCA_023014485.1 Bathynomus jamesi | reverse complement strand
TTCCAAGGTTGGCTGTGCAAACACACACTTAGATGCATTAATAGTAACACCGTATTGTTCTAAGCGTTGAAAGAGGAGTGAAAGATGTTCCTTATGTTCCTCTTCCGTTGAGCTGGCCACAAGCAAATCATCGATGTAGGCTAAACAAAGTCTAAGCCTCTAGTGACCTCATCTATAAACCTCTGAAAGGTTTGCGCAGCATTCCGTAGCCCGAACGGCATCTTCACAAATTCGAATAACCCAAATGGTGTACAAACTGCAGTCTTGGGAATATCCGAAGGCTCTACGGGAATGTGGTGGAAAGCCTTAACGAGGTCTATTTTACTGAAGATAGATTTGCCGTGGAGAAGAGAAGTAAAGTCTTGGACATTTGGTACCGGATATCGGTCCGGGATGGTTGTCGAATTTAAAAACCGGTAATCGCCACATGGTCTCCAGTCTCCTGACTTCTTCTGGACCAGGTGTAGGGGAGAGGACCAACTGCTTTTGGAAGGTCTTATTTATCCCAATCCAGCATAGCTGGAATTCCGATTTGGCAGCTTTCAGTTTGTCCGGGGCAAGACGTCTGGGTTTTGCAAACACAGGGGGACCTTTTGTTGTAATGTGATGGGTAATGGTGTGCTTAATGGTATCACCCATCTGCATTGGTTGAAGAATTCCTGGATATCGCTGGAAAAGGCACTGGTACATGGAATTAGGGGGAACGAGGGAAAGTGCAGAGTTCGAGGCGTCCGGAAGGGCAACCTGTTTGGCAAGAACAGAAAGCAGTGTGGCCTGGTCGCATAAGCGTCGCTTGTCAAGATCCACCAGAGTTTGAAATGCTGGAGGAAGTCAGCGCCGATTATGGGATGCCGCACTTGAGCACAGATGAAAATCCACTTGAAGGATCGGTGAAGGCCCAAGTTTAGTTCACGCGACTGAGTACCGTACGTGGGTATGCGTGAACCGTTAGCAGGTATAGAGGGGAGATTCCGAGTGCGTATGACCAGATTTTTGAGGGAATACACTGACTGACGCTCCGGTATCAACCAAGAAATTGACACCAGAGTTCCTGTCCTTTATGAATAACAGGTTGGCAGTGCGAGTACTAGACGCCATTAGGACTCGCTGCTGGGGTTTCCCGACGAAAAATTGCAAGGGGAGACGCACTTCCTAGCCTTCTTTCCAAATTTCGAGTGGTAGAAGCAGATCTTCCCGGAACTCGAACGATGCCTCTTCGTAAATCTTGACCGAGAATGGCTTCTTTGCCGTTGATTTTGTAGCAGAGAACAAACGTGGTTGAGTTGTTGACTTAACTCTTTCACTTTCAACTCCAGTTCCGATTGTGTGTTCACGTTGTTGACCGGAGCTGTGTCAATCTCCACTACTTTGTCGGCAGTTTCTGCTAGTTTATCAACTGGAGTAGCAGGATCCATAGTGGCCAAGACACGCTGAGCTGATGGAGGAAGTTTCTGCAAGAACAACTGTCTAAAGATGTCCTTATCGAAGGTTTGTGCGCGTTCGCCTAGAGCGCACTGCATAGCCCTCAGCATTTGAGTGGGCTTACGGTCTCCAAGTTCTTCTTTAGAGATTAACTGATGTAGTTTCTCACGCTCGGAGACAGTGGTGCGGCACAGGATGGCAGACTTCAGATCGTTGTACGGGTCCTTACTCGTGGAAGTAGATACGATGACGTCACGGACTTCAGAGATGATGCTCGCTGGTAGAGAGGACAAAACATGATCGTATTTTGTCCTGCTAGCGGTGATCCTTCCCAAGTTGAATTGTGATTCCACTTGGTGGAACCAAATAAATGGATCACCCGGCCAGAAGACGGGGAGCTTTACGCTCAAGTGGGAGATGGCACCAGCGTCGTCAGGCATCTTCTCCTATGCTTGCTGACGTACAAGCAAGACAAGTTACCAACGAAGGAGTGGAGGTTGAGACGAGCGCAGGCACAGAGCGCACGGGCAGGGGTGAGGGGCAGAGGGCACGAGCGACATTACAGTCTGGTCCTAGTCGCCCGGGTGAAGGGGGTGATGGGCACGAACGACGTTACAGTCTGGTCCTAGTCGCTCGGGTGAAGGGGGTGGTGGGCACGAACGACGTTACAGTCTAGTCCTAGTCGTTCGGTGAAGGGGGTGATGGGCACGAACGACATTACAGTCTAGTCCTAGTCGTTCGGGTAGAAGGGGTAATCCAGCTCCGGGGTCACCAATTGTTGGTTTACGTCGTCGTCGTTGGCCTAGGCAAGCTACGGCTTGGGACCGTAGCGCATCTATCCGGTATAGGTTAACCTGGATGATGTAGCCATAAGCACTGCCGCTAGTTAAGTGCCAACCAGTGATTATCTCACTAGCCGTATTGAGTCCGTTAGGCGAAACTGCGACAGTACCAAAGGTGGAAAATATAACCATTGGTTTTCTATTATTTATTTGTAAAATGGACATGGTATTAGATTAAAATAAATATTTGAATATAAATAATTAACTGACAATTGTGATATATAATTAATTATGTTTACATACAATAAAATAATATAGTATACATAAAATTAGTATTAATGTGGTTCACAATTGAATTATGATGGGTAACTAATTTAAAATGAATTTATAGCTATTCCGAAATTCAAGACGGTAAAATTAACATTTATCTTGAAACTAAAATAAGAGTATTCACTACAACTGGAATTAGGCAAAATTTGGACCATAGCATTATCCAAGATTTCCTCGCACCAATTGTCCGAGCTCTTCACGAAGCGTATGAAAAGGCTACAAGACAGTGATTGTGTGTGTTTGCCAGTTCATCATATCTCCCACATTTATATATATGCTAAGAATAAATATATTTAAGGTTTGGATGCTCATTTCATCGCTGTTTTGACTTAGTCTTAATGTGACATGACACGAATAAACTGTCTCCTCACCAGTGGTTCAAGGAATAATTTTACTGTCAAGATGGATAAAGCAAATATTGAGTGAATATATGATCAAAGTCCTTAAAATACTAAACGATTTGATCACACTGATCTTGAAAAACCTCTTCTAACAACAACAAAACAGAGCTGTAATAAAATATAGTGGGTTTAATTAAAGAGAAACGGATTAACCACATCATTTTTCTTCAAAATTGTAGATACTGTAAATCCTTAAACTGTAAATTAATATCCTTTTCACTGATGCCGTAAAACACTTTCCTAAAGCGAACATAGGAACAACTTCGTTTACTGTAGAATGCATAATTTCACACTGGAGTATCGCGTATTCATTCGCTACTTAATGCTGACGTCAATTTATGTACTGTAAAATTAATGTTTGAAGTAAAACGCGTTTCTAAACACACTTTCTTACCACATTTTGAACACGTTCATGGCTATGCAATATGCATGTCTTGACTTACGTCTTTTTACTGTTGAGAGAGTTAACTTGTTTTATATAACGTTGCAACATAATCTAAATATAACTGAAGATAAATGAAAAACAAAAATTACAGTTCAGAACTTGATTTATGAAACAGGAAATTTACTCTTCGGATGAAACTTCTACAAATACCAAAATAAAAACTAATATTACAAAATTTAACCATAGTATATCAGATATTTCCAAAGTTTAAATCTATAGGAAACTCCCATGAACTATAACAGTACAACTGAAAACTAATACAAGAGTTATTGTATTCTTCAGTAATATTGGCTTATGTCACTAAGTATTTGTGTGAATAGATTTCGACCGTTATTTTTCTGTCCGGTTAAGTTAATTGAATGCCCGGTTAGGTCAACTGAATGCCCGGTTAGGTCAACTGTACGCCCTTGATGATAGGTTAGGTTAAGTCGTGATATTTTCGTTAGTTTTAACGAAAATATCACAACTTAACCTAGCCAATCGTCAAGGGCATACAGTTGACCTAACCGGGTATTCAATTAACCTAGCCGGGCATTCAGTTGACCTAAACGGGCATTCAGTTAACCTAACCTAACCTAACTTTTGAACCGCTCATTTCTCCCCCCAAAAAAAAGACTTACATTTTTTAAATCAGCGTAAAAATCTACATTAAATATCTTATTTTCAACAAAATCGGAAACAGTACATGAAACGGAAAAGATCCCACTACATACTATTTAATATTAGGTGATTCGTTACTAGGCCATAATCAATTTCTGAAGAGCAATTATTTTCGAATCTCTCCCAATGAACTTAAAAAAAATGAACTGACATAAACAAGACCAGCGCACATACGCCGACAGAATTTTTTTTTATATATTTTCATTCATATTTGAAAGACACTACAATACAATCATTCCTCGTGCTGCATATTCAGAAATAATTTTGATGGCCATTCAGAAATATTTTAATTGCCATCATTATTATGTCCTACGCCAGGCAGTTTAAACTTTTATCGTAAGGAATCAGAGGTAATACTGTTGTACAGTAATACAGTTATATGGTAATACAGTAATACATAAAGCTACCCTGACTTATGAGTGCAGGACAAATGAGCGCCAAGACAATAGAGCGCGAAACAATAACCTAACCTAACCTAACCTAACCACATTATTTTTAGCATCCTTAATAAATATTGTTTTTTTCAACATCCTTAATAAATATTTGTTCAAGCTTATTTTGTTTCTTTTATCCAGTTTTTATTTGCTTGCTGTCGCTCAATTGTTTTGCGCTCTTTTGTTTTTGCGCTCAATTGTCTTGCGCTTAATTGTCTTGGCGCTCAATTGTCGGCACTCATTTGTCCTGCTCCCAATTGTCGTGTCACGATACATAAAATTGTAAAACACGTTTACACATATTTATAATAATAATTGCATTTAAATGCAAAACGTAAACACGAAAATATGCTCACAATTACAAATGCTTATTAAGGATGAATCATGAAACAAATCCCCTCGTATCATTTTATATTATATATTACACGTTTCAACAAAACATGCTTAGAAATGTTATTATTTTTATGCTTTTCTAAACTTATTTTAAAGTAAACATGTTTTTCCAACGTTTAATACACAAACTTTCTGCATTGTGGAAATTTTAGAAGCGAGTATGACCTATGGGACAAAAACAACTTGCATATCTCTCTCTCTCTCTCTCTCTCTCTCTCTCTCTCTCTCTCTCTCTCTCTCTCTCTCTCTCTCTTCTATTTCATCTTTATTGAATACACTTCTAAGTTAAGCATGAAAACATTCTATATTGATGAAAGCTTTTCGTTCAGCTCCATTGGTTTCACCTTTGCTCACCCCGCATGAATTTCCACCAAAAATTTTCTAGTCAATGACTCATTTGTCACCCGATGTCTAGAGCCCCATAGAAGGCTTTCCAGCAACGTTAATCTGGAAATGCACCCCCTGGAATGATTTCAGAGGTTTATGAATACAGGGACCTGGAAAGCCTTTAAGAAATTATTTATATCTGTGAAATTTAAATTTAGCTCCCACAATTCTCGTGTTACGCCATTTTGGAACTAAAATTGAATAACGTTATGTGAAGTGGAAATTTTTCTTTCTCAGATTTGCTCCTTTTATATATATATATATATATATATATATGAGAGAATATTAAGTTAACGCAGTTTCATGAGAAGACTATAATAAACCATGTAAAAACTTAAATACTTTATATTTTTTATAGAAGTCTTAACGTTTCGGTAGAAGTGTGACGCTTTATGACACTTTTACATCTTGGAAAAGTGACAAGATTCCTCTGTTTCTTTGGCGTTAGGAATTTGCATACTATAACAGAGGAGATCTACTATACAGCTTTACGTGGGATCGAAACCATCTACGGGTCGGTACGTTATCTGGATGCGGAGGATGGCCACCCATCCAACTACTGAACAAACCTAACGTCGCTTAACATCGCTCAGTGCGTGAGGATCGGGATACGTCGTTGCCACGTTGCAACACCGCTTCCCCGTAGATCAGCGATGTTAAGCGACGTTACGTTTGTTCAGTAGCTGGATGGGTGACCATCCTCCGCGTCCAGATAAGTACCGACCCGTAGATGGTTCAGATCCCACGTAAAGCTGCATAGTAGGTCTCCTCCGTCACCTGACCTTTGCCGTTACGAAGGAGGTTGAATCACCCCAAACGGGTGTGGATGAGGATCCATGCAGCGAGCTCCTGTCATCTGATTGAGTTTTAGTAGTTTTTCTGAAGATTAAGAGTTGTTTATCTTAAACTGAGAACAACAACACGAAAAGAAAATGGTTTTCTCCCTCATTCGCTCATTGGGGTACGAAAGCAGTATCTTTAACTATTCTAATTTTAGTGTTAGTTCCGTCTCTCGTACCCTGAAGCTAAGAACAGTTCTTCGGTGGAACGAACGCGTGAGAAAACGGATTATATCTTTCTTCATAATTAATCGATTTGGTTTTACCCATAGAGTATAAATTAGGCTGAGTCCATTGTGATTTGCCATATATAATAAGACTTTAGGTTTTAAAAATCTCCGTGACTGTAACAAACTCGTGTACATTCTAATTTGTTCAGTGAATAATTGTATATTTCAGAAGCTGAAGTGTTATTGGTAGATACCCTATAGTAGTTTTTTTAACTGGGAGATCCCAAAATTCCACGAAACGGACAAAAATAAGTAATAAAAATTCAAGCTGCTGCTGAACATATGAGAAGTTTAAGTGAAGTAAAACATTTGTGATTTATTACGTCCTTACGCTGTATACGCTGTTTTAAGTTACTGGATGTTGATCAGTGGGAGACACTAAAACATGGCACATTTTGGACTGGTTTTTACTTCTACAATATATGTATTTCTGCACAAAACTTTCTAAAATTTATATGTATATTTTATTCGAGTTTTGGATACATTAAGAAGTGTGAGACGTTGGACAGCTTTTTTCTGAAATTTGTCTGCTCCGACTTATACTTGTCCAAGATGATTGACAAGCTTGAAGTCTGTCCACGTGACAACTTTTTAAGGTAATTTCACATATTTCCATGTTCTACATTGTGTTGAGCCGGAAAAGACTGAGAACACTGCCTTATATTATCGATACTTGTAAACAGCGTTTAATCTCAAATAAGTATCGTGTATCAAAAAATTGTATCGCCGACACAGTTTTTACCGCAGTTTTTAAAGTATTACGTAGGAAGTATCGGCAATACATAAGCTTTATTGTATCGCGTTTGATATATCAAGTATATGAATGACAAAGTTCTTTCATTGTATCGTGTTCATATTAACGATCGTGATAAATTTTCAATCTGTCGCGAGTCGTTTATCGACGAAATACGATTTTGTTCATCTGAAATGGAACAGGACAATCGCAGAGTGACTCGTTGCCCGCGTTGGGCTTCCAGCATGAAAAAGACAAACTTCATTATTTGCCATTTACTATTACTTATTCTGGACAATAGTGGATTTAAAAGTCCCAGAAGAGTCCCTTGTTCTGTGCACATTAGTTCTGTGTATTCCATATACTGTGTATATATATATATATATATATATATATATATATATATATATATATATATATATATGTGTGTGTGTGTGTGTGTGTGTGTGTGTGTGTGTGTGTGTGTGTGTGTGTGGAGTTTGCTTTCTTGACCTACAAAGCATGATGCTAAAATCCTAAAGCTCATGGCTCAGTGAGTATAAAACCGGCCGGGGTTTCGATTCCCGATGGTGCTAGTATTAATAATCCAGGAGGTAGCGTAATAGGTCGCATTCGTCTGCCCTTAGCGCTGTGCTAGTTTCTGACCCTCCTGAATGATTAATTATTTATGAGGGCAAAATGGGCACAGAATTAAATTTAAAATGAAATAGTGAGACGTTTCCTATAATGATGCTTTAATTTCCTTATAAATAGCAATTACCTTCTCTCGTACGAACACCAATATTAATGGAAGAAGCCGAAGAAATGCGACTTAATAGCAAGAAAATGATGGAACCTGAACTAATTGGTGATATCGTACATTGAATGTGTAATTGGTGTCCATAAACCATCCGTTCGACTGGCTCTTGTAAATTTTAATTAACTATCTTGTTAGGTTCTGGAAGCTAAGGAATTTATTATTATTATTATTATTATTATTATTATTATTATTACTAAAACTCACAGTGGATTACAAACGATACTGAATACTGTATAAAAAGGATTTTTTTCATAGTTTTAAGAGAAGTTCTAGTTCTTGAAGTTATTATTGAATGTATTGTAATTGAACTTTTACCATTTGTGAAGCAAAATCTTCACCTTCGAAGTTATGAAGATGTTTCATGACGAGACCCTTCATTGCACGAAAGTTCGACTTTTGAGACTGCCACAAAAGATTTAGTTTAATTGAGGAGAGAGTTGCTTCCTTGAGGTTTCCATCTTTCATCGGCAGATGTAGTCTCGGAAATAAGTTCGCCTAGGAACTTAAAAATTCAAAAAAAAAAAAATTACTAATTTGTATTATTCTGTTTTTCTTCGGATATTTTTTTTCTTTTTTGACGACTAATAAAATTTCCAAAAGAACACCCAATCGTTACCAATTAGTAATTTTATGTTTTCAAAAATTACTTTTAGGCGATATTTTCTCCGAAAATGGACCCTGGGCTCATCTGGGACTGTCCTGAGCCAGATATCTAGGTTTGTTTTGAAGTTTACAGTGATACTAGTAATATTTCGCATTACTTTTGGTAACTGATTAAATATTTTTAACTTTGTGTAACAACGAAGCTATTTTCCAATTTATTGTTGAGATATTCCTTGTATAGCTTTCAGTTTAGGGCCAGTCTGTCTTAACTGTTTTTCAATGTATTTGGATGATAATTGTATACTGGGTCCACTCCGTCATGCGATCTTATATGTTATGAATGTGATTAAAGAACCCGCAATCATTATTATTACTATTAGCATCAGTATTATTTTTTTCGACGCTCCCCAGAAGTTGGCTGAGATAAGGCATTCAGTGCACTTTGTATGTGGGTATGTATATATGTCGACAAGGTAAGCCAACAACTGTGGGTGGGTGGATATGTGGTCGCAAGACCACATACTTACCCACACCCGCGTGTGGTCTTAGTGATCACAACATCACTCAGGCCACTCAGGCGTTGATTGACATCCCGCTGCTAAGAATTATTTTCATTTAACATCCCATCTTCTCCAATTTTATGGAAATGAATCGGTAAATTCTTTCGTATATTTGTGAATTCAAGCAAAAATACAATCCAGCTCGAGTATTTATTTATTTTTAAACTTAAATTTTTTTTAGGTTTTGTCCTGAAAGGTATAAATAAAAATTAATTTATATGGGGTTCAATCAATTTCCGCGAATTTCATCCGTTTTCGATGTTCAGAATTCTATAATTAATATTTGTGAATTGTAGTGTGTATTCCCAATAAATTCACCACGGGCCCGTGGTGTAATGGTTATCATATCTGACCGGCAATCGGAAGATCCCGGTTCGATTCCTGGTGGTTACCTCATTTTTTCATTTGTTTCGTTCTTTCGCTCTCATCTTGCGCGGAATATTCTCCTATACAAAGCGTCGTTCTTTACGTTATATATATATATATATATAATATATATATATATATATATATATATATATATATATATATATATATGAGAGATTCTCAAAATTAACCTAATAAAAGTTTGCAAAATTTTTAATATATTGTATTCTCTTATCATTTAGAAAAATATGTAAAATAAAAAAAAATTATAACCCTTATGAACTACATTTCTGAAGGGAATTTTATATAATTTTATATAAATAATAATAATAGTTTATACTCTTGATTTTTATTATACAATATATATATATATATATATTATATATATATATTATATATAATATATATTATATAATATTTAGGAGAAATCCAATGACAAGGAGAAATGTAAATGCCATGAAAAGTCTTCTTTATTGCGCAACGTTTCGAGCAATACGCTCATCTTCAGGCTGTTTAATAACAATGTGAAATTAAAATCAATATTGAATGAAAAACAAACAGAAATTTCTATAACCTATTCGTAAAGACAAATTTTAAAAGACTGAGAAAAGAGGGTTAAGTTCTAAGTTATACAGATTTACATATAAAAATTAAGAAGTTATTTTTAAATACATGTAGTAAATGTGAAATTAATACACTGGAAAAATTACCAATAGTACACTGGAACAATGGAGCTATCTACCTTACACAGCAGTATCCGAGGCCGACTAATTTGAGCAGAGGAAACGGGAACGAAGGATGGCGAGGGAGATAGGGGAAGGAGGGATTATAAGGAATTGGGGAAGGAGGAGGGATCATAGCAAATTGAGAGGGACGGACGATGAGTCAACATTCAGACTAGGGGACAATGCTTTAATGAAAAGGGATTCTAAAATTCCTTCTTAAATAATGTTTATAGCCCTCAACTTCCATGTATTACAGTGCCGAAGGATATAAAATATTTCTTGGTACCTGAAATGGGTCCCTTGAATAAGGAATTTAAGCTTAAATTTACAAAATTGTTAATGAAATTTTTTATCATACTGATTTCCGCATCATATTTATTAATAAAACGTCTTTAGGTAGCTTTTTCTCAGCGAAGGATCGAACCCCTGACTCGTTGCGTAGCGGTGTTGTATATTTATTTACCTGCCCCAGGTGTCTCCTTGGGAATTACATCGGCAGCACTGTTCGCTCTCTCAGGGCTAGATTTTATTCGCATATGGGAATAAGTGGCCGAACAGGTAAAATTTTAAAAACTAAGGAAGCCTCCAGCATTCGTGAACATAGCATCAAATGCAAAATTGATGTCACTTTAGACAATTTTAAAATTCTTGGTTGTAATACTTGTCCCAACTCACTAAGAATTTTAGAATCCCTTTCATTAAAGCATTGTCCCCTAGTCTGAATGTTGACTCATCGTCCGTCCTCTCAATTTGCTATGATCCCTCCTCCTTCCCCAATTCCTTATAATCCCTCCTTCCCCTATCTCCCTCGCCATCCTTCGTTCCCGTTTCCTCTGCTCAAATTAGTCGGCCTCGGATACTGCTGTGTAAGGTAGATAGCTCCATTGTTCCAGTGTACTATTGGTAATTTTTCCAGTGTATTAATTTCACATTTACTACATGTATTTAAAATAACTTCTTAATTTTTATATGTAAATCTGTATAACTTAGAACTTAACCTCTTTTCTCAGTCTTTTAAAATTTGTCTTTACGAATAGGTTATAGAAATTTCTGTTGTTTTTCATTCAATATTGATTTTAATTTCACATTGTTATTAAACAGCCTGAAGATGAGCGTATTGCTCGAAACGTTGCGCAATAAAGAAGACTTTTCATGGCATTTACTTTCTCCTTGTCATTGGATTTCTCCTAAATATTAAATTGAAGCTCTGTAGAAGCAACCCGCATAATTATATATATATATATATATATATATATATATATATATATAATAATATATATATATATATATATATATATGAAACGGGAGCATTGTAGACAAGAAGAAACTAAATTTAAATTTTTTTAAGTTAAGCTGTGATAGGAGGTATTTTGATCAAGAATTCTCTCTCTCTCTCTCTCTCTCTCTCTCTCTCTCTCTCTCTCTCTCTCTCTCTCTTTTCCGGTAGGGTAGGTTTGACAGAAGGGATCATCACCGAGATCATCTCTCTTGCGGATGATCTAAAACTGAAGACAGACAGGGGAATGTTGATGGGTATTTTACCGCGGATGAATGCCAGTGACCACGCGCTCAGTAAGGTCATTGGCATCAACGAGAGGGTGCAAGACTTGTGCGTCCCGCTGGGCGTGAGGTTTGTTGACCCGTTCGACGCGTTTTCGGGTAGGTGGGACCTGTATCAGAGGGATGGTGTCCACCTCAATGTTAAAGGTAAAGGTGTGCTAGGCACGCTGCTTGACCGGCACCTATACCGGATGGTGAGGTCAAGGTGTGTGGCATTCTTAACACTGCTTCAAACACCAAACAATGTCACTCACAACAGTCAGCTGTCGATTGGCTTATGTTACATGCTTACATTACAGCTTACATGGTTCAAGGTTATAGGGGAGGGAAGGGGGAGGAAGAGCTGCGCGCGCATCAGATTCAAACAGCTCTATCTCCGTAACCATTCAGAATTAGACACATGTTCATATGAACTTTTTTTCTTACAATGACCGATACTATCACCTCCCGAAGTATTGACCTTTCCTCCTGAAACACCCTGTATATATAGATCTTTTCATTCCAACCTTTCAGATGTTCCGTGCGATGATTCCCCATTTCACGGAGGTCAGGCTTGTTGCCTCTCCTCTTGAGTTGAGTTGGCGTGGTGAAGTAAAGAGTTGGTTTCTTGCACTTTCCACTTCACATAACCAACTACTCCCAGCTCATCTGGAACTGTTCAGAGCCAGGCATCTAATCTTCTTTTGAAGATTTCTACCACTGTACCACTCCTGTTCTTTAGAACCTTGGGTAGCTGGTTGAATAGTCTTGGTCCTCTCACAAAAAACTATTTTCCTTCAGGGTTGAAAATGTTCCCTGTCCAGTAGGCCGGGGCGAAAATATATCGAACTCAAGTTGTCAGTATGAAACATGGCTGAAAAGGTGCTTTAGTACCCACTATCATAAAAACATTAACTTTGTACATATTCATAGGCTATAATTCTCGCAACTTTGACCTCAGTTTTGAAGAAAAGCCAAAATTTTGAAGCAAATTTAGTTTGGTTAAAAATTATAACAATATTTCCTTTTATCAACCAAAACATGTGTTCATCATTAAATTATATGAAGTGTAACTGCTATCCTCTTGTTGATTCATTTAAAATCTGACTTTGTTTCCCTTTTTGGATTCTCTAGCCGAGATTTCTTGCTGAGAATAACCATTCCGGGCGTCATGTCCGGAGACTTTTTCACTTACAGAGGAGATTTCCTTCACATTTCTTTCAACTGCCTGGGAATGACACGGGTATGTGTCAAGAATTATGGGTTTTTGACAGTCATCAGTGCTACTTATAACATCAGAGAGTAAGGCAGGAACAGTAATATCCATTTCGTTCCAGTCAATCATATCCATGTAGGTCGAAGCTGAGAAGTTGAGCCTGATGGATTTCTTGTCACGCATTCGAATTTCACCCGGTATAACACTCCTTTTCGCTTGTAGCACTTTTTCGACTGCTAGCTTCCGAATATTCTTATTCTTGTTCGCGATAGCAGATAAAAGAATATTTTCAAGATGACAAAAGTAACAGTTGTTTTGTAACACAGGACGAATAATGTCTTGGTCGATTGTATGTAGTTTTTGATAGAGCTCAATCATGAAGAAAAAGTTTTTGGTCCCATCCTGGCAAGACCAGTTTGTTTGATATAGAACCATGCAGGAGCATAGAAGTTCAGTATAAAATGAACAATCCTTTGAAGTGTCTCTGATGGTTTTTCGTGCGACATGTAAAAACGCAAGAGACGATTTGATTTTGTCAGCCACCGTGCATTATTGAGAGACCCAAGTTGAGCAGTTTCTAACAATTTGATAGCTGGACCTCTATCATGACCGGTTTGAATTGACAAACACGCCTTAAGGAGGTATTGTTGGTCACTGCTAAGATCTGCTAGCACTTCTTCTGGTAAGTCCATCACTTTTCCAGCGAGAGGTGGAAATTTTGCAATTGGTCTGTTCTTTGGATCAAAGTTCAGATCCTTTTACGATTTTGTCCTGTGAACTTCTAGGTCCTGTCGTTTGCCCGTCAAGAACTTCCAGGTATTTTCTCAAGGGAAGCTCATTAGTGTGAAGTAAGCAAATAAACCATTGTAATGGTCTTCCCAATGTCAACTCTAGTTTTCTAATTACTCCATTTGATTTACCTGTATAGTGGGCCTATTGTTAGCCGAATTAGGTGATGCTGATTAAGTTAATGCTAGTGATTAATTGATGCAAACTGATTGTTATAATGACAGGCTGGGTTAACAACTTATGATGTCCTACAGTATCACCGGTTGAAAGGGCCTAATGGAGTAGGCCTACTATAATATTTCTGAGTGATACGAATTACTTCGAGGTCACCAGCTTGGATTACACCCAAGCAAATATTGTTAAGGTTATAAAGGGTATAAAAAGCACCTTATTGTTTTGTATTTAATTAAGAAAATAAATGTTATTTGTTCACAGTGAATAACAAGTGATTGACAGTAATTATAGTGAGTAATAATTGTTTAACGGCCTTTATATTATGCTAAGATGACATGGAGCTGAGCCAATAAGAGAAATGGTTAAGAGCATAATTGTCAAGTAATGCATTCATGTTAGGCTAATGGCATGCAAAATGGAACACAACGTAAAATATGAAACCTAGTGGTAATAGAAATTAAGCACGTATGGTTTGATACACGGAATAGAATACGTAACACACTGATTATGTAGGCTAAAGGTTATGCATGAATGAACATGGAATAAATGCTTGTAGCCTAATAATAGAAATTAAGCACGTACGTTTTGGTACACTGAATAGGTGACGCAGGCTAGAGTTACGCATAAATGGAACATTGAATTGGCCTAGTAATGATATTAAGAATGCACGTGCGTTTAGTACACGATAAGTGGATTCGGCCGTCAACAATGAAATGCTTAAATAAATCACATAAATAAGTGGATGCAAAATATTGATGGATACATGAAAGAACACAATAACAGGATGATACAATTCACGATTACGGTATTGGAAATGACACTTGAACTGGGCACAGGAAATAAGCCTAGTGCGGGTCTGTATTAGAGAATTTGTCTGATGCACAATCAAATATTGTAATGACACTTAGATTATGAAATAGGCCTACTACGTTTTTACGAGAGTCAGTTAGAATGCTTAATTAAACACTTTGCGAGTATAGTCTACCGTTCGGCGATAGGCTGATGTAGGCTTCACGAGAGTTACTTAGGAAAGATGCACTTAGCTTACCGGGACGATGAAAACCTCTGGTGAAGAAGTGTTGAAGGTAGACCTATTACTGTAGGCTCGAGGTGTCGTTGACAGTCCTATTGAAGCTTGTTGAACAAGCGCTGGTCGTGTCGATTAGGCCTTTTGAGATGAAGGAGATGCTTGAAGGTTGACCTTGTAGAACGTAGGCCCGCGGTGATGCTGACCGTCCCATTGAAGTTTGTTCAACCGGCGCCTGTCGCCTCAAGTGTTGATTTGCTTCGTGTAGAGTTGAGATGATACTTGAGGGACTGAAGCCGGCTGAAGTCGAAACGGCGCTGGGCTTCGAAGAAGTGCTTCTGCAGGCTGACGACGGAAGGTCTTACTTGACGATAGATCGAAAGCCTTGAAGGAATAGCAGGCCGCTCCTCCAGCGGGAAGCCGGAGGGCGGTTGATGTGACTAGTTTCTGCTGACGAAGGTGGAGACCAAGACGAGAAAATGACAAACGACAAGTGAGCGAGTGAGGAGTGAGGAAGTGTATCAGTGGAAACTCGCTTATATAACCTCTGTGACGCGGAACTTCCGCGGGCATTTCTTGAAACGCCTCCTACGCGTCCTTTAGTTGATAAGGGCTTGCTTTCGCGGGCCTTTTTGGAAGAAACAGACGTTTCATTGTTTCTGATTCCTTGACCACGTGTCTTCTAAAAATGTTTGATGATGGCGTGGAAGAAAGAATTTGTTTGTCTACTTGTTAGTCTATTTCTTGTCGGTCCTCTACACCTGTATTTACATTAGTTGCATCACAAACTGCTTTTAAAGTCGATGCAGAGTTGGTGTCAGTAATTACTGATACAATTTCTTTAGCAATATCATTTTCCCTTCCACTTTCAGGAGCGACATGGTCAATATATTCGTTTTCTAGAAATGAAACTAACACATGGTGGTCTTCATTCAAAGTCCGCTGGCATTCTCCCACTTTTGAAAGAGTTTTATCAATTTTTCCATCAAATCCAAGGCAAACTATTCCTTTATTTTGTTGTTCATGCTTCTTTCTTTCTATGCTTCTCCACAAGGTTCTTTGACGACGTAGTTTACTGGGATCAAGCGTAGTATTTTCAGATAATAGATTAAGATCTTTCAAGACAGCATTAGCAATTAAACAAGCATCACGGTTGCTTATTTTGCATCGATCAACTGCCTTGCATAATTCTGGATATTGGTGTCGATTTTGAGAAGTGCTAGCTTCTGTATATCTAACTCGTACTCGCTCAATTCGAAATCTTCATTTTTATGACCTTTTTCACTTTCAGAGCTGATCTCACCAATATCACAAGGATTCACCTGCATTGCCTGGACATAACTCTTTTGTTTATCTTTAAAGAATTGTCTTTAATACTTTCTGTTTTCCATTCGTTGTAGTTTTGAAGTTTTCACTTTGTCCAACTTACCTATAATCATTTTTCGTTCAGTATGTTGATCAATCCAGAACTCCCATTCATCATTCGGGATTTTCTTCGCCTTAGCGCATTTACACTCGCTTCTTTTACGAGAAAGGGAGGCATAGCACATGCAGCAACATATGTCAAATAAATTTCTGAAGGAATCATATTTACTTTGATAAGTGCTGGAAGATCTTTTACTCGTGGGATATTTTCTAAGTTCTTGTCCCATCTCAATTTATCTCTTAATTGCTTTTGCTCTCTCTTGCTTTTGAAGTCGATTGTTGGAATGGAAGCAAGAATATACGAGGGTAATTCAATAAGTATCTGCACTTTTTATTTTCACATCTGATTGATTATAAACACATCACTTCTCAACATAGTCTCACTGTTTCTCAATACACTTAGTCCAGCGATCTACAAGCTTCCTAATGCCATCACAAAATAATGTTTTTGGCTGTGTGCGTAGCCAGTCATGCACCGCCTCCTTCAGGTCATCATCGCCTTGGAATCGCTGACCTCTCAAAGCGTCTTTTAGTGGTCCAAACAGGTAAAAATTCGAAGGTGCCAGGTCTGGACTGTAGGCTGGATAGTCGAGAACTTCAAATTTAAGTTCTTGAAGGCATTTTCTAGTCTGTGCAGCGGTATGAGGGAGCGCATTGTCGTGTAACAGAATAATACCTTCCGACAATCTCCCTCTCCGTTTTGTGCGAATTGCATGCTGTAGCTCATTCCAAAGAATGTCAGAATACGATGCACTTGTTACTGTAGTTCCACGCTCTAGATAATGTTTAAGGATAGGGCCTCGTGTATCCCAAAACAGTGTTAGCATAACTTTACCTGCTGACGGCTGCGCTTTGAACTTCCTTGCAACGGGAAATGTTGGATGCTTCCATTGCATGCTCTGTCGTTTGCTTTCTGGTTCATAGTGATGGATCCAGGTTTCATCTCCAGTGATAATGCGCTCCAAAAAGTTTTCACCTTCATTATGATACCGCGCCAAAAGACGAGAGCAGACGTCCATACGATTACGCTTGTGCTCTTCTGTCACAGAGCATGCAATGGAAGTATCCAACATCTCCCGTTGCAAGGAAGTTCAAAGCGCAGCCGTCAGGTGAAGTTATGTTAACACTGTTTTGGGATGCACGAGGCCCTATCCTTGAACATTATCTAGAGCGTGGAACTACAGTAACAAGTGCATCGTATTCTGACACGCTTCGGAATGAGTTAAAGCAAGCAATTCGCACAAAACGGAGAGGGAGATTGTCAGGTGTTATTCTCTTACACGATAATGCGCGCCCTCATACCGCTGCACAGACTAAAAAATGCCTTCAAGAACATAAATTTGGAGTTCTCGACCATCCAGTCTACAGTCCAGACCTGGCACCTTCGGATTTTTACCTGTTTGGACCACTAAAAGACGCTTTGAGAGGTCAGCGATTCCAAAGCGATGATGACCTGAAGGAGGCGGTGCATGACTGGCTACGCACACAGCCAAAAACATTATTTTGTGATGGCATTAGGAAGCTTGTAGATCGCTGGACTAAGTGTATTGAGAAACAGTGAGACTATGTTGAGAAGTGATGTGTTTATAATCTATCAGATGTGAAAATAAAAGCGTATTTCTGAGTGCTGAATGTTGCAGTAATGAGCTTATGTTTAAGATAAGCTTTGAATACATCCTCACAAGTTGGTAGTTGGTTGCCAGGAAGCTCTGCTGGTGTTCCGAAAACAGAATGCTTCACTTTTTCTCTTGTTATACCAGAAGAGGCCATTGCAAGCTATGCTATTAATCTGAAACAAAATAAAATAAAATGCTGAATCAGGAAACACATGATAGGTCAAACAAATGATAGGTCATAAATGTACATGTAGACACACAAATACCCATGATAGGTCAAACACATTGGGTTCTACTTTTTAAAATAAGCAAAAACAATGTTTATTAATGGTTTTTTGATATACATTGGCATTAATTGAGTTTATTGTTGAGATCGTCATACCTATGAGGCGAAAAATTAATTTAAAGAAACATGCTAAAAATATCTTTTGTGGCCTTTGTTCGCAATTTATTTTTTCGTAGTTGCCAGCACCGAAATTAATATTTCTAAAAGATATGACTTATTCCTTAATCAGTGACTACTCGGGCATCTTTTTCAGCATGTTTCATTAAATTAAATTTTTTCAACCCACCCTAATGTCCAGCCTTTAATTTGGGAACACGACACATTCTTTCTTTCCTACTTTCCACTGTTGTTTGAGTGGTTATAGGGTTCAAAAATAAGATTCGGGACTAGTTTTTTTATTATTTTCCAAGTCTAAATAATGGTGTACCTTTTCTTCTTTCGAGCGACTGTAAATTTAATTCACGTAACCTTTCCCAGTAATTTTGTTCTTTGCATCCATTGAACTTGGCTGTGAAGCTTCTCTGAATTACTTCTAGTTGACTCGTGTCATATTCTTTATATGGAGCTGTTAAGAGTGAACAATACTCCAATTTGGGTATGATCAGTGTTTTCAACAGAAGAATCATTATATTCCTATCCCTTTTTTTTAAAGGGTATCAGTATCTGTCCAGTTATTCTGTTTGCTCTGTTTACTGCTATCTTATTTTGTGTTTCAAATCTCGCGTCGTCAGTCATTATAACTCCTTAATCTTTTGCTTTAGTTTCTCTGAATTTCCTGTTCATTCCACGGATTTAAGGTCCTTCCTTCTTCTGTACCTTAATACTGTAGTTGAAATTTCTGTGTTGAATTTCATATTCTTGCCTTCAGACCAATTGCAGATTCTGTCCATGTCTTTTTGTAGAGGTCCTATATCTTCTAGGTTTCTTATTTTTCGACTTAATTTTTGTGTCATCGGCAAAAGATATTACTGTGCTGTCACTGGTAACTTCATCATCTATATCAGTTAACATGTATGAATAGTAATGGAGCTAATAATTCTCCTTGTCGTACTGAGCTGGGGGCCTCTGACTCTGACGAAGATAGTTTTTTTTAACTGTAACAAATTGCTGTCGCTCACTAACGTAATTATATACCCATTTTTTCCTACTTTTCCTGTTATTTCAGTTTATGTGCTATGATTCCATGGCCACACTTGTCGAACACCTTGTCAAAGTCTGTGTATATCACATCATAGTTTTCATTGTTTTCGAGTGGATCAATAATGTTATTGTTCTCCATTAGTTGTAATAGGCATGATCTTCCTGACCAGAATCTATGTTAGTTATCATTTAATATTTTCTGAATTTTCAAAAAGTCAGATTTTTTCTCTAATTATTCTTTCAAATATTTTGGTGAGATAAGATATAATCATCACTGGCCTGTAGTTTTTAGCCTCGGGTCGATCTCGTCTTCTATATATTGAATTTAGTTTCCCTATAGTTTGTGTGATATTATTTGTCGTGAAATCAAAGTCCGTTTTACTTTCCCCTTGTAATTCTTCAAAGAACACGGTTCTATCGCATATTAGTTTTTCAGTTTTGAGGATACTGAAAGATGATTCATATTCATACTGAGCTCTTAATATTTCAGATATTTCTTTTAGATCATCAGTTAAAACATTATTCTTTATTCTTTAAAGGTCCGATGGTCGCGTGATTTTTTCCTTTTCTCAAAATTATGGAAGTATTTTGAGTTAACATTTATCGTTTCTACAGCGTCATCATCTTTCTCGGCATGGTTCTCAATTAGACCCTGTATAACGCAATCTACTCTCCAGTTTATCATTTTAATGTTCTGATGTTGTTGTCTTTGCAGTTTCTTAATTTTACAGTTACTCTTTGTTGTATTTGGAGTTTCTTAATTTTACAGTTACTCTTTGTTGTATTTGCAGTTTCTTAATTTTATAGTTCCTCATTTTCTCTTGCAAAACATTTACCTCTTTTTGTCTCTCGAACCTGCTTCTTTTTCCTGTTTTTTGGGACATGTCTTTCCACAGTGTCTAGCGTCTTCTCTTCTAGGATTATTAGCATCTCTTCCGTTGTCTTATCCTTAAAGATAATAACAACCAATATAAAAACAACAAGAAAGGAAAAAACACGCGCTATAGAAAGAGGCAAATTCGAAATTTTTAATTTTCACTCCAAGACTATAAATTGGGAAGGTATTACATCCAGTATGGAAGCAATAGACTTCCATACTGGATGTAATACCTTCCCAATTTATAGTCTTGGAGTGAAAATTAAAAATTTCGAATTTGCCTCTTTCTATAGCGCGTGTTCTTTCCTTTCTTTTTGCTTTTATATTGGTTGTTATTTCAATAATGTTGTGATTTGATATTATAGTTGGGATATTTCTATCTCAGCAATTAGGTTGCTGTTGTTTGTGAATATCAAATCTAGACAGTTGTTTTTCTTGTATTTTCCGTTATTTTTTTAGTTAACATTCATCAGCTAGAGCTAGCAGCATTTTTGCCTGCTCCTGGTCTTTCCGTGTGCCTCCCTTGTCTTAGCCTATACACATATTTCTTCCTATCCTTTTATATTTCATAAATGGGAACTGAAAATCACCGCAGAGAATAATATTTGGGGTTAGGGAGTGTAGAGCTTTCACCCAGTTCCTGATCTCTATAATGATATCTGAGAATTTTGTAGTTGGAGTGTTCGAGGGTCGATATATTAAAATTAGTACCATGTTTAATTTTTCATCTTTGGTACTACTAATTCTACGTAGTAGTTTGAATTACTTACTGTTATTTCGACCATATGTTTCTCGTGTATATAAATAGCACATTCTCCTTTCGTGTTACTGTTCTGTCGGCTCGAAGTATATTGCAGCTGTCAATTTGTATTTCTTTTTTGGCAATACAAAACTCACAGTTTTCACAATTCGTCTCGCAGTCCTTCAGATGAGTTTCCGTGAGGCATGTAAAGTTTGCTCTTGTTTCTTGCAGGAGTCCTTTCAGGTATGTGACTTTGCCCAGGGAATGTTTTGGTTTTAGGCCCTGTACAGTATGTTGGCTAGGATTATTTTAATTTTTTTATTTTCAATTCCTTCATGTAGCTCAGATTTGTTATCCCTTGGTGGTGCATGTTTCGTTTCCCTGTGATCCTCCAAGAATTTTCCCTTCTTTATCTGTTTCGATACATGTCCTGATATTGTTTGTAATTTCCTTCAGCGTTTATTCTGCACGGCTCTCGGATTCACGTATTTGTCAATTAATTGTCTTTGTATTTGTTGAGTGGTATTTAGAGCTGAATTGTGTTGGCTACCTCTAGAAAATTGGTAACGCTGTTTGCTGATGGTTTTGGCTATATATGAATGAATGAGTTAATGCAGAAAATTTTTACTGGATTAATTAAAACTCTAATTCCGACTATTTTGTACCGTGTTCCATTAAAAAAAATCTCTGTTTGGACTCATTCATTATTTCACACCATAATTCAGTGGGTAACACTGTTTCCCTGTAAGTGAATTGAAGACACTGGGGTTGGTGTTCGACTCTCGATGGTGCTGATAATAATAATCTAGGCGTTAGCGTAATGGTCCGCATTTGCTGGCCAAAGCGCTGTGCCAGTTTCTGGCCGACATCACTGATAATTATATTTAATGATGAAAATTTCAAAGTATTTTCATCGAAGAGTTGGCTTGTTTTTTCGATTTACATGTTTTGTGGGTAATCTGTAGACACTAGACAGTCAGTGACGGAAGTTTATTATATACATTTGTTACACACATTTATTCAGAAATTGATTGAATGTGCTCTGTCGTGAACACGCCCACTCGCACATCCGCACCCACACCCGCACACTTATACAACCACACATCACCCACGTACCCGCACCCACGAACACACACACACACACACACCTTTAAAATATTGTTTGTGTGTGTATGTGTGTGTTTACGTTCATATCTGATACTGCGTAGAAACGCGTCCCATTTATGTACTGTCTAGTGTACACAAGCTTCTGTTATCGTTTGATATTGATTATGAGTGTGATTAAAGATTCAAAGCCTTTCTGACGATAACATTATTCTCTTTAAAGAAAGGCTATTAACTGCAAAAAAAAAAAAGTTATCTTCAAAGCCAATTATCATCCTTTTTTTTCTCTCTCATCTTTTGCCTACAATCAAAGTCTGCGAAGTTTTATTTGACTTATGAAACAGCGTTTTAGTCACTCCCGGAATAATAATCAATTTTGAAAACTATTTTTTGTGGTTTTCTCCTCTACACACACACACACACACACACACACACACACACATATATATATATATATATATATATATATATATATATATATGTTATATATATATATATATATAAATAGTGAATATCATGCATAAATCCCCACGATTATTCATGATGTAAAAATTGCCTCCGCCAGGGCTTAAACACCCTACTTCCCCACCCGCATCCCTTCACCTACTGAGGTGAGGGCACTAACCTAACCACTACACTTCCCGTCGTAGTGTAGTGACTAGCGTCCTCACCTCCTATTGATAAAGTAGTGGGTTCGAACCCTGGTAGAAGCGATTTATATATGTGTGTATATATATATATATATATACAGTATATTATATATATATATTGAAAACGCATATTGTTTTATTTAAATATTTTAGATAGCAGCTTTTATCGTACCATAAAACCTTGCTCCAACCATATGTAGTATGTACAGCTATTCAGGATATTTGAGCAGCTCGCAATATCATTGACAAGTATGTATAGAGAATCAAAAGTACAAACAAGACTTCCGTATGGACATTGTAAACAGGAAAGTTTATAAAGCTTTCAAGCTGAAGTACTTAAATGGTCTTTTGATAATTTTAACGTTCAAGTAATAAACGGTTCCTGACGTTGAACGTATACTTTTCCCTTTTTACGCCCCTGACCAATTAAATTTGAGGGATCTGTCTGTTCGTTCGTCCCATTTTCGTGTCCGTGCTATAACTTTTGAACCGCGCAACATATATTAAAACATCACATATACATATGGATCATCACAAGACGATGTGTCATTTGGAGCTTTACGCGTCCTCGCCATAAATTTAGAATCGCTCGCCATAAATTGATGAAATAACTTTATACGCATTCTTGTGTGTATTGTCACAAGATGATGCATCGTGAGCAAGAATCAGGTCCTCACACCAAAGGTAAGCATCACAAACATAGGCGAGGACACTGATGTCATTTCCACATAGTTCATGTTGGTATAACATTTTCATAAATAGGGTCAAAAGTTCCTGGTTAGTATCTATGCGGTTCTTAATTTAAAACCTAATTCTGAGAGGAACTTTTCTGTAATGTATTTTGACAAATAATAGAGAATTAAATGGTTTAAAATTTTAATTTCTTACGGAACTTTATTGCTTATAGTGTAGTTCACTACTACTGGAAGCAACAATGCTTTGATTGATTGCATTCAAAGTATTCGTTTCTATGTTATCCTTTGGTAGTTTGTGTTTTCGATAAAGCACACAAATTTACTTTTCCTAAATACAAATAATGTCAGGCCATATATATAATAAATATAAAATATATATTATATATATATATACATAAGGGGAGAAGAGATAATTTTAACGATTTGTAGTTTTATCCCTACTTCGTGTGTCGGTAATTTGCCAGGTGTTATTTTGAGTTTTGCTAAAAGCTCTTCACAAAAATAAAAAATTTATTGCTGAGATACGTTTACATATATTTACGTTTGAAAGACGTTGGTGACGTGCTACATATTACCCCAACTATTGGGTAAATTGTAACGTTAGGGTATAAATTGTAAGAAACATAAATATTTCTCAAAGGATTTTGCGCGGGGTTCTTTGCGCAGTAAAACGAACAATAAAATAAAAATTTAATTTTTAAGGAAAATCGAATTACGAGAATTATTTACATAAATAGAAATAATAATGGAATTCAAACATCAAACTTAATCGGATTCTTTTTCACAGTTTTGACGAACGTAAGACCACGTTTGTGTGCCGGAAAAACCTGAAACATGCGACCAACCATTACATGTTCCACAGTGAATCCATTTTTCAATAGATTTGCTCGAAGCGTATGGTTTCACAACAAGACACCAAAACACTGTTACAGTTTGCCCCACCACCATTCTGTTTTAAGGTTTACGAATTGTCGTTTAACTTTAGGATTGTAATTCTAATTGAGCAGTACATAACTAAAGGCCGTATGTAAAAACTTATTCACAAATATTTGAGATCAACCATGTTTACAAAACGCACTACATGCTCTTAACTTCCGTCATTCTTGGTTGGAATGAACTTAAACATGTTAATCCATTGTACCATTGTTACAACTTACCCAGTGTTACAATTATGACCACTCACCCATATATATATATATATATATATATATATATATATATATATATATATATACAGGGTGTCCCGTAAGTCTGGACCCATAGGGAAAAATAATAAAATTACAAAATAGTCCAAAAATTTATTACATAATCTGTTCAAAGTGTCCGCCGTTGTGTCGCACACATAGTTGAAGACGTAATCTCCACTGCGACAGCACTTTCTGAATCACAGTCGCAGAAATTTTTGACACGCCTCCACAATGCGTGCTTTAAGGTGGAAAATGTTCTGAAGTTTGACCTCGTACACTTTGGCTTTCAAGTGGCCCCACAAATAAAACTCCAGCGGAGTAAGATCATAATAAAAAAATAATAAAAATAATAATAAAAATAATAAAAAAATTATTATAAATAAATTTTTGGACTATTTTGTAATTTTATTATTTTCCCTATGGGTCCAGACTTACGGGACACCCTGTATATATATGGTGCTCCAAAAGTTCTACCTCATAGGGGTATTAAAAATCTCCTTTAATAAACATTGTCAGTTATCCAATAAAATGAGGCAGGACTTCTGGACCACCCTGTGTATATATATATATATATATATATATATATATATATAATATACACATGAGAGAGAGAGAGAGAGAGAGACTTTTGTATGGATTATTTTAAAATTTTTTTCAGTCGATGTTCATTTGTCGAACGTCAGAATTTGATTAAAATGTGAATTTAAATTTAGACAAAAAAGTAAAAACTCTTCCTTTTTTTCAGCTTCGAATAATTCTTTCAGTCCATTTCGGAACCATTTTTATTTGTACGATTTTGTTTGCCCATTTATTTTATTTTATTTTTTGTTTTGGACCTGAAAAAACCTTTTTAATATTTTTATAAATACTTTGTTTCAGTATTTTACTGTCCCTTTTCTTTATTTAAAATACCTTTTCGACTCAAAACAAGGGTTTTTTTCGGAATATTTCTTGTTTTTAATAATTTTGAAAAACCGATTGTGCCGATTTTTTATCCATAATTAAGAACGAGCATTTTGGAGTCGATAATATCCTCTCAACCCTCTGTCTTTAGAAGGTATCATCATCTATTCACACTCAAAAATAAACTTCGCATAAATTGATGCATCCACACTCGTATTCACAATAGTGATGTACCGATTCCAAAATTTAAGCCGATTTGCCGAACCGATACCGATTCTTCGCCTAGATTTTAAAAAGTCAATTCTATTCATAAATTTTTCTAATCTAATGCGAAAAAATTCAATTTTCAAATTTTTACATTTCAAAGTTGTGTAAAGGCTTTTCCTTAACTCACTCCACAATATACAGTACCAGAATTTGTCACTCATATACCGTAGCTAAAGTGATGTTAAATAATTCTATTACTCAGTAAAATGATAAAATAATTTTATTTTAGTTTCATAAATTGAATACCAATATTTATATTGGATTTCCTTATATTGAACGTATTTATTTTTCTTCAGCAGTGTAAACAACAACAAAAAATTTCATTAAAATTTGAAGGCCCTGATGGCCAATTTGAATAAAAAAAAAATGTATATACAATTTGGGTGTATAAAATTATTAAAATACTTAAAATAAATTAAACATAATAAGATGATTTGATATAAAAGTTATAAAGTACAATATAGAATTATTATTAATAAAGAGTAGGAGCTTACAATAGTTTATAATATTTAGAAATTAGAAAGTGAGAGAAAATGTAAATTTGTGGGTAACTTAACTCCGTAAGCTTTCCCTTTTTCGTAAATGTAAAACATTTTTATGTAATTACACTTTGAAACGAGTATAAATTATCATAAATAGTGTTTTTTGTATGTTCAATTTTCTCTAAATATAGATTTGTTTTTGTAATGAAAATTTTAAAATTTCAAAGAATTGGTAAGAGGAATCGGCTAAATTTGGCCGATGCTGATCAATCGGTACACCACTAATTCACTCCCATATAACTTATATATATATATATATATATATACACACACACAGGTGGTGTATCGGGTGTGTGTATATACACACACACACACACATCATATATGACATATTATGAAACAACTGAATTACTTTCTATTTTTATTGAATTTTACAAACAGTGACTTCTCAAACAATTCATCAGACATTCTGTTTCTCTTTGAAGGAAACTATCGCGTTACTGACACTTATTTCTGTCGTATCTTTCGATACGATACAAATAATAAAAATGTATCGCGATACGATACAAGATACAGAAAATGTATCACGATACTACGACCACCCTGTATATACAGGATATGAAGAGTTCAGTTTAAAACGCGATAAACGCCAAATCAGCAACTTTCGAGTTATCATTACCAAATGGTGGTTGATATAATGTATTGTCGCCTCATCGCTGAAGAGAATGTGGTTTAATAAGTTTTCGGTATGAATCTTCTCAATCAATTCTGTGCACATGGCGGCTCGTCTTGGATAATCCTCTTCGTATAACTCGTGTAGCAATTGAATATGGTAACTTTTTTTTTAATGTTGATTTTAAAATCCTTAGAACAGTCGTTTTTAGTATGCTCAATCCACGTGATGCTGTGCGAGTTAACATTCTAGGATTTGTTTGAAAGGCATCTCTTACCAATTCGACATTTTCTTGAGAGGTACCTAAACGTCCAGATCTTGCCTCATCATGAACAGATCCTGTTTTTTTTAAATTTATTGACCAGCTCGCGAATTGCTTTGTCTAGGTCGTCGTTTGTGAAATCTTCTTTCGAACTTTTCTCAAATTTCATTTGAAACGTGAGGCCAGTGACGCAAGTGACGCAAATTCATTAATGAACTATTTTTAAAAACGCATTGATTTATCTCAGAGTGACGAATATCCTTTGAAAAAGGAACTTGCGCATTTTGCGTCGCTTAGAAAAATATGACATGTTGTTTTTAGGTGAACGTATTTAAATGTTACGTTAAATAATGGATAATTTGTGTAATTACGTTCCTAAATTGTTTTAATATTTTAAAACGTTTTTAAAGGGTGATTCAGAAGTCCATGCTTAGTTTTAAATTTAAAAAAAAAACGCAAAGAAACTCGCAAAATGCAAATACTGTACATAGTTGTTCAGACCAGTACTAGGAATTATGCTGGCAGAAGAGATAATTTTAATCATTTAAAAACCTTCAAGCCACTTCCACATGTGCACTACCAATTTCATTGCGCTTCATACACCTGAGCACAGAGCTCTTCATTTCCAATACTGGACAATGTTTCTGTACAAATTCCCTGAATAACAGCGGTTATGTGCTCTTCAAAATCGCTAAAATTTCGAGGTTTTGTTGCTTAAACCTTGGAGTTTACTTAGGCTCTAAAAAAAAAAAAAAAAAATTCATTGGAGTCAGATCAGGTGACCATGTACCCCAAAGAGTTGGTTCCCGTCTCCTAATTCACCGATCAGGAAAGTGTTGATTAAAGAGCTGTTGGACCTCAAGTGGAAATAAGGTGGATCTTCGGTCCTCTTAAAAGATAATCCATCGAGGACATAAAATTCGAACTGAGGCAATGCATTTCATGATAATTTTCACCCATTGACATTCGTTGTTTGTTCGTCAGCATCTCAGTAAAAAAAAGATACGATGGTTTCTAGAGCAAAGAAAGCACACCACACTTTAAATCAGGGTTGGGTCAATTAAGTTAATTAACTTAACTTTTTTGTCGATTAACCCATCAAGTTTATTAATTTAACTTAACTAGTTAAATTTTTAAAAAAGTGTAACATAATTGAAATATCTGCAATTTAATTGATTAACTTCAATTAATTTTCCTATAAAAATGCTGTTTTTATCATTCTGAGTGAAATGTAATAGGTTAAGAGATGAAGGTTTGAGAACCTTAACTTCTGTAAAGTTAACAAACATGTTTAATTTGTAAGTGAAGTATCTGTTTTGTGTGTCTAATTTGACTATTAGTGATAATGAATCAGGATTATGTTCAGTGTCAATAGTGTGTACAAGTATAAAACGTGCAGCTTAGAAACAATTTCTGAAATTCATTTTGCCTTTTTTTTACAATGGAAAACTAGGTACTTACGTGTCATCGGGACTACCAAACTGTTTTATGTATTTTTGCTCTTGTCATTTTCGTTTAAAGTAAAGAAAATATCACAACTTAACCTAACCAATCATCAAGGGCGTACAGTTGACCTAACCGGCATTCAGTTGACCTGTATAATATGCAAAAAAATACATATAATTTATCAGACATTGGTGTTTAACCTCCTCCGCAACATCCAAGGTCATATGACGTAGGAGACCTACAGCTTCACGTTGGATCCAAACCACGGGTCACTACATAGTCTGAACGGAGCGGACTGTCTCCCATCTAACTACTATCCGACCCAATGTCGCTTAACTTCGCTGGTTAACGGGAAACGGTGTTACAACATTGGCTACGACGTATCTAGATTTAGATTGAATTTGAACGCTACATGGCTGATGGATTTCGTTAACTTGCAGAAAATGCTTCTTCGATCACTTGCTTTGGCCTCAGACGCATGGCGAACGCGGAAATAACTTAAAAATTCGCATTGCATGAGTGTCCATGAACCTATAGTATGCATCCAAACAGCTATCCTGCATCGCTGAAAATTTAAGTATTCTCCTGCTATCTCAACAAAGTACTCAGAAGTTTTGTGATTGAATAAAAATTCCACAGTTGCTCTTTGAAAAGACTAATTTTCGTTATGCAGTTTTCCATTTTTTGCAAGATATAAGAAAAACAAAATAGGCAAGTACTTTGATTCAATCTATCTATCTATCTATATATATATATATATATATATATATATATATATATATATATATATATACGGTATATGTGTGTGTGTGTGTGGTGTGTGTGTGTGTGTGTGGTGTGGTGTGTGTGTGTGTGTGTGTGTGCGCACAAATAGCTTCTACTTTCATAAGACAGCATGTAGCAATTGCCATTTCCATAGATAGTCCTCAAAATATTTCATGATGAAAGACGAAAAAACAAAATCAAAAGCTCATTAGTGAAAAAATATTAAAGTTTGAGTAATGTGTGAATCGTTGTTTAAAACTTGATGTATTGGACGAAGTGGGCACGCGTGCATACATTCATCTTTGGGGTTACGTCGTGGCCGGTGTCGTAACATCGCTTCCCGTCGATCAGCGAAGTTAATCGACGTTGGGCCTGAGAGTAGTTAGATGGGGGACCGTTCTCCGCGTCCACGTTATGGTATCAACCCATGGTTCGAATTCCACGTAAAACTGGAGGTCCCCTTTCAGTTATTTGTACTTATATTCGAATAAAGTAGCGTCGAATAGAGGAAGTATTCATACGTCGAATAATTTCTTGATATACGTTTACATCCCATGAATACTTCTTGAATAATGTCAGACAAGCGAATTCTAAAGAATCATTGAATGAAAATGATGAGCGCCGAAGCTTAGAATTCTTTCTAAAGCGATAATGTAAATTAAAAGTTGCGAGAAAGCACGTTTTGAACTTTACTTTTCCTTGTATCGCATATACTAAATGTTTACTTTGAAGATTATGCCTTTGTTATCCAAGTAACGTAATAGATAATTTTTTTTTCCAATAACGTTATTATAAGAAAATATTCATGTACATTGTCATGAATAATTTCGTATGTATTCGTATATGCAAATTCGATTAAATGTAAATTTATTATATCTGTAATCGCATTTGTATTCGTTTATATGGAAGTATTCGTATTGGTAATCGATGGCGCTACGCATCAGTATTCATACTTCTGATGGGAGAGTATTTGGAATGAATTTTTCTTTCAATTTTCAAGATAGATTAGGTGCAAACATAAAAATAACGACGTAAAATCTAATTAATCCTTTATTTTTATACTGAATTATCGCATTGTTCTACGGAATTAATGAGGATTAAAAGCAATTACAGTGAATTTTTATTTTTTTTCCTACAACTTTAAAGTTATTGTACATCTGACAGATAGGCATAAGTGACGGGGTGTTACCAGTAATATTATTCAGGTTTACTATTTTAATTTTAAAGTTTTAAAATAAATTAATTTGTAGGTAAATTGCCTCCTTAATTAAGGAATTATTTTACGAAGATTATTATTATTTATTAATTTTTGGTGCGTGTGTGTGTGTGTGTTGTGTGTGTGTATGTGTGTGTGTGTGTGTGTGTGTGTGTGTGTGTTTCTTATCACGGAGTGAACGATAATTACTACAAACTGTATAGGTAGATAACTTTTCGGTCAGTCTGGACTCGGGGAAAATATACATTATATTTTTAAAGTGAAACAAACACATTTCTAATGTCAGTTTTACATATTTCAGGAAAGCAAATACCCTGATGGCTCAGTATACCAATCAAAAGAAGATGGAACTGGTATTGCTGCATGTTTCCGGAAAAGCCAGAGGGGGAAGCATGTCAGGTATTTCACGAACATGCCTCCCTCTGGTTTTTTTCTGGAAACGTAGCAATACCAGTTTCACCTTCTCTTGATTGGTTAATGTTTATTTTCCCTCTGAGTCCAGACTTCTAAACACCCTGTGTGTATATATATATATATATTATATATATATATATATATATATATTATATATATATACAGGGTGTTCGGAAAGTCACTGTGTACTTATATAATATATAAGTGCACAGTGACTTTCCGAACACCCTGTATATATATATATATATATATATATTTAGTGGTGGACCAGATATCCGCATCATTTTTAACATCCGCATCCGCACTTCTGACTGCGGATGTTATGCGGATATTACCTCTAATAAATTATGCAATTTACAATTAAATTAGCTTATAAGGCCCAGTCATGCACATTGCACATTTCATGTAAAGTATTAATTATTAATGAACAAACAAGTATATAAACCTCAAAATATAAATACCTGGTAACACAGAAAATTGAATGAAACTTGTTTCATTGAATTTTCTGTGGCTGAAACTCTTGAGAAAGTTATTATTTTTATCAAAATGAAAACATTAATATTAATTTTAATTCTTATGCATTGCTTGCCATAATAGTAATATCACGAAATTTGAAAAATTGTTATATATTCATAATTCTATATTATATTGATAGATTAACTAAATATCCGCATCCGCAGATATTGAAATTAAAGATCCGCATTCGCAGATGTTGAAAAACTGACATCCGGTCCACCACTAATATATATATATATATATATATATATATATATATATATATATATATATATATGTACGAGGTATGTTCAAAAAGCATACGGACAGGGTGTTTATTTTTAGAACAAGGTCACGCTTGGAGTTGTGACTGTGCTAAGCATGTATCTGCATGTAGAAACAAATTGACCGATAGGGTTGCACTTCATTGTGTAGCGTCAGTCCACTGTGGTGAGCCGATAAAGTTAAACGTGTTTTGTTTCGCGGCGATTTCTTACGATTTTTTTCAGTGAAGGTGTTGTGCACCATGAATATGCTCCACAGGGACAAACAATCAACAAGAAATTTTACATTGAAAATTTGAGACGTCTACGTGAAGCAGTTCGGCGGAAACGGCAGCAGAAGTGGGACTCCGGAGACTGGATGTCTCATCACGATAACGCGCCATCTCATTCGTCGCAATTTGTCCAGCAATTTTTGGCTAAAAACGCTACCTCCCAAGTACAGCAGCCTCCATATTCGCCGGATTTGGCTCCATGCGACTTTTTTTTTTGTTTCCGAAGCTCCAAAAAACTCTGAAAGGACACCGATTCGATGATGTTGAGACCATTAAGAGAAATTCGACGGAGTAGCTTTTGGCCATTCCAAAAAGTGCTTTCGAAAAATGTTTTCAACATTGGCAGGATCGTTGGGAAAGTGTGTGGCTTCAAGAAGGAGCGTACTTTGAGGGAGATTAAGCCCCAAAACTTGTAAGTACCATATTCTATCAATAATCGCATCAGTCCGGATACATTTTGAACAAACCTCGTGTGTGTGTGTGTGCGTGTGTGTGTGTGTGTAATATTGGTTTTAAATAAAAGAAGAAGCCCGTACAGACGCGTGGCAGGCGAGCAAGATTATATATGGGAAGAAGTTGAAAAGCGAAGTCGCTTTTGCATCTTGTCTTATTTATCCAAACTGACTTTTCAATTCACCAAATTGAGTTTTTCTCTTCAATGAAACGCCTCCTCACTCGTGTCGAAGGTATTTTGCTTATAAAGGATTATATCGGAGGAGATTCTTACATTGAAAAGGCACGCGAAAAGATATTGGAAAGTGACACGTAAAAGATCTTATAATACTTTCTCAACATGTTCGCAAGTATACGGTTCTGTTATGTAAGGTGTGACATGTGCACAGACGTACCAACGGTTGAGTTACGTCAAATCTGATTTAATTCGAATGCAATACGTCGTGTGTATAAATAGCGCGTATTGCATGCACGCGCGTTATGTTGCGTTGCCAGCATCTGTAGTTCAGTGGGTAACACCGTTTTCCTATAACCGAAGTGAAGACACTGAGGTCGGGAATTTGAATCCCGATGATTCACAAGTTTGAGCAATGGTATTTTGTATTTGTTGGCCTGAGCGCTGTGCCAGTTTCTGGCCCATCTGAATGGTTATTGTGTTGCGTTTCTCATAAATGTAACTAAATTCGATTTACTTACAACGATGATGTTGAGAATTTTTGTGTTAACTAAAATCTTTAAAGAGTCTTGTTAACTTCAGGAATAAATGAAGGAAGGTAAAAATGACTTCACTTATATCGTTCAGGAGTAAACTCGTAAGCATTCCACTTACAGGATCAAGTTAAGACAGCATTTATGGGTTTAAATTCTTCTTGGCTTCCTGTAAAAATTTTGCATATATATATATATATATTATATATATATATATATATATATATATATATATATATATATATATATATATAGAGAGAGAGAGAGAAGAGAGAGAGAGAGAGAGAGAGAGAGAGAGAGAGAGAGAGAGAGAGAGAGAGGTTAGTTCGCCACCGGTTTTTTAAGGGTCTTACATTTTTCATATAATTGATGAAAGAAGTGAATATTAAAACTATTTAAAAGTTGAGGGAGTGAAGCATGCATGTCATCAATATCTTGTCAGAACATAGACATTTCTTCGACATAGTCATTTCAATTAAAAATATTAAGATTGCGAATGTACCCCACTGTAGGGGTACTTTTGCCATTATGGGCACCTTCGCCTGAAAATGAACATTGAATAGATTTACTTATCTAACAGCATTTAGATCCTCCTGGGGGGGCAACCTTCGCCAAACAGGCGAGCAGAGGCAAAGGTGCCCCTAAAAAAATCTCTCATAAAACAACAAAATAATTTTTCTCTTACCTGCGCTTTAACACTTACAACCTTCCCTCTTACTTGTCAAAGACTGACGAAATAATGAATCTTGAAAGTTTTGTTTCTGAAATAGATCTGCGCATGCGCATAAGCAGTTACTTTGTCTAAATGTGGGTGTGGCGAAGGTACCTCATTGGCGAACTAATCCCGTTCTCCCCTGTATATACAGGGTGATCCAAAAAGATGTTTAAAAAAAAATTTAATGTATAGGGTGGGCAAAAAATCTGGGCACCCCCTCAAAATATTTACACATCTCATTTTTACATTAGAGGGGTGCCAAGACTTTTTGCTTACCCTATACAATAAATTATTTTTCTAAACACCTTTTTGGATCAGTCCGTTTCACTTTGTGTACAATCGGGGAAACAGTTTTGCCGAAGAGAAAATTTATATGAAAAATTCTCTCAAAGACAGTAACTTGTAGTAACTTATAACTCACTGGAAAATAACTACGCAACTCCTTCACTTTTTTATCAGTTGGTAGACCAACTGAATACCATCATAACACTCCTCGCCACAAAGAAGACGGAAACATTTTCCCTTTACTCACTACACTACTTTGATAGATAATAAATAGAGGGCAGAAAAATATATATATATATATATTGATTTGGGTATTATTTCGAAATAATTAAAATGCAAATATGCTGTAGCCTTCCGAATAGATAAATATATACGTCAAACATTCCTTTTAATAAACAAAGTTATTTCAGAAAGGGATTAATAAATAATCCACAGACTGTAATGTCTATTTTTCGTACTAAACCTATGATGTTCATTCTCATTTTAATATTTGTTACAGTAAAAATGCTTTGTGCACTTATTTATTATTGAATGAGGAAATTATTTTTTTAAACCAGTTTTTTCTTATTTTAATCTTAATCTCTCTCTCTCTCTCTCTCTCTCTATATATATATATATATATATATATATATATATATATATATGTGTGTGTGTGTGTGTGTGTGTGTGTGCTTCGGTGGTGTAGTGGTCAGCGTCGCTGACTAAGAATCCATCGGCCCCGGGATCGAGACCTGGTGACGGCAGCCGGCGCGCAGCAAAACCCACAATAAAGAAAGTGGTTGGTAGATAAATGGGTACCCTGGGTGGCCTAGTGGTTAAGACGCTGGGCTGCTGGTGGGGCGTGGTTCGGATTCCACGTTAAACTGTACGTCTAAGGTGGCGTGAAAAGTTTGACCTTCGTCAGAATGAACAATTCGGGCGGAAGCAAACCAAAGGTTATATATTACACACAGACCGTGCATGGAACAAGGAACTCTTCTGGGAAAATTAAATCCACTATTGTTTCAATAAGTAGTGATGAATGACAAATACTATAGTTTTTTCTTTTTCATGATGGAAGGCCGAACGTGGGCAGTGGGTCACTCGCAAAGACCCTTTGAAAGCAAAAGAAAAACTATAGTATTTGTCATTTACCATTACTTATTCGAACTATAATGGACTTAATTTTCCGAGAAGAGTTCCTTGTTTCATGCACGGTCTGTGTGTAACATAAAAGTTTCTGAGACCATTCTGAGTTGTATCATATAGATTATAATATACAAACATTTTCTTTAGTATGATTGACCGTTCGTTATAAATTTGCATTGAATTGGGCTTCCGCTTCATTTTCTATACACTCATAAAAAATGGCTTGCCCTCAGTAATATAATATAAAGAATAATACGTCCCTTCTCTCATAAAATCTTAAATACTGTGTTTGTTGTTGCTGTGTTATTCGTAATGTTTTAAAAGCTTCCGTACAGCGATTGTAATTTTACTCGACACGGAATTAATGATTTTCTTTTTTGACATATGTTTACCTTCAGTCCTTTCATAAGTTATCACACACAGTAATGGATGAAGAAAATGAGAAATTTGTACACCAAAATTGGACTAAACCATTATATATAGGATTCATTTGCGCATTTCATTTGCTATATCTTCTAATTTCTCCTTTTGTATAGTTAATGCTATGTAATTTATTTAACTTTTTATGCTAAATTAAATCCAGGTGTTGGATCGTCTTCCGCGCGGTACCTTTCACTCACCTTCCCACTCACCCCCACTTATTTTTTTCATTTTCTCTTCTTCATTTTATTTTTGTGCATAGATTCCCTAAGAAAAGAAGTGATAGTCACGTTCAAATTTGTCGAAGGTGAATAAAACCTTTTACTCAGTATTTCAAGTAGGAACTCGGATACAGAGTGAAAATATCGAATACCCATTGCTTTATTAGAATTACAGTTATAACGTTTCTCAGGTGTGTTATATATGAAATGAAACAGTTGCCAACGTCAGTATTTTATGGAATGCGGGTTCGAGTCCCACTAGCTCCTAGTATCCTATTGTCTTTTCCCTTTCCAGTTTATTTGAGTTCGGCTGTTGCACATAAAACGCGCATAAAAATGTTTTGTGTTGTAATGACTTTCCCACTTTTAAATGTTGTTTTTTATAAAGGAATACGCACTTACCAATAATCACTTCAGCAAATAATGGAAAGTACAGGGTGATTCAAAAAATGTTAACACTTATATGGGAAAGAATTACAGATGTCATCCAATCAATACCACCAGAGATGTACCTTAGGGCTCTGGAAGCAACGTTTGACCGCTTTTATACATGCTAACATATTCGTGGAGAAGTAGAGACTGTATTAAGTACTGTTTGCATCACAAAAACTGTTTACAAATAAACTGGAAGTAAAAAATAAACCCCCAGATAAGTGTTAAAATTTTTTTGAATCACCCAATATAATGTTCATATGAGAAAACGTATAATTAATGTTTTTTTGCTCATCAAATAGATACAACGATATTTAATACACACTTGTTCATATCAATATACAAGGTGATCCAAATAAAAAAAGTATTCACCCCTCCAAAAATAATGTGCAATAAATTATTTTGAGGAGAACAGTTTTGGATCGCTCTGTATTTTTTTTAACGAGCTATGTTAAGAATATAATGAAATAAATAAATGGAAGGATTGAATATATATACAGGGTGTCCCAAAAAAATGTATACACACTTTAAATAATTATAAAGGCAGTGTTTATTAAAATACATTTCATTTTCAAAATGTAATAGAATCTACAGACATTATTTAATTGTTTTGTCAACGCCTGTTTTCAAACTGACGTCCGTTCTGGTCCAGGCACTGCTGATAACGCGAAGCAATGGAATCGCAAACATCACGAAACATTTCGTTTGGTATTTGTGTGCATTCTCGTTCAATGGCTGCTCTCAATTCAGCGACTGTTGCAGGTTTTATAGCGTAGACTTTGTCTTTTAAGTATCCCCATAAAAAAAGTCTAGTGGTGTGAGGTCTGGTGAACGCGGATGGTATTCTACGAAACCCCTTCGTCCAGTCCACATCCACATCGTGCCAAGTACCACTCGCAATACTCCACTCTTCGGTCCGGATCATCTTCATTAATAGCATGGACTAATCTTGGAATGTAACTTTTCTATTGACAGCGCTTCAAAATGCGTTGGACAGACGATTCTGAAATTCTACCTCACGACTCGCTTGCCGCACAGATTTTCTTGGACTTTGGTGATACGTTTCCAGTACTCTTTCTTGCTTTGTGGGGCTTGTCGATGTCCGTGGTCTTCCGGAACGCTTCTTGTGGACATTCTGAACAGTTCCATCGGCTTCAAACTTATCTCTAATTCGAGTGATGGTAAGTCGCGTTGGTGGATCTGTTTGAAACTCCCTCCTAAACTGTCTTTGCACTTCAACTGCGTTTTCACACTTCCAGTAGCATTTTAGAATGAATTTCCTTTGTTCGAAGCTTAGTCTGACTGCCATTATTAATTCTAATGGGTTTAACTTGGAAAGAAAGAAACATCAATTGAGCTATCAGCTGTTAAAGTGTGTATACATTTTTTTGGGACGCCCTGTATATATATGGGCTACGTCGTGGCCAATGTCGTAACACCGCTTCCAGGAGATCAGCGAAGTTAAGCGACATTGGGTCTGGGTAGTAGTTGGATGGGAGACCGTCCTCCGCGCCCAGATTATGTAGCGACCCGTGGTTCGGATCCCACGTAAAGCTGTAGGTCCCCTCCGTTATATGACCTTAGATGTTGCGAAGGAGATTAAACAACCCTAATTAAAAAAAAAATATATATATATATTATATGAGATTAGTGAAGTAGCTATATAATATTCTTTTAGGTATTATAATTATAACTTTGCATATTGAAGTCAAAGGAAAAGTTATGGTAGAAAAGGGAGGATAGGAGATAGTTTTGAAATAGTTTCCTTCAATGATAAGAATTAATTCTACTATATTTTTACTGCAATAAATAATAAATGAAAATGTAAGTAATTAAAGTAATTAATAAAAAGGTAAAGGCCAGGAAGCTCAGTCCCCCAAGATGTGGGTGTGATTGTGCCTCGAGGGTCGTCTTTAGCTCGACCATTAGCCGGGTAAGCGGAAAACTCAACTCAATCCAGGATCCAGCAGGCAGGAGCGAACCAGAGCCTCACCGCTCAGCGTCCGCCACCGAAACCAGTGAGCTACCGCGTACCCCAATTAATTAGGGGTAATATTTAAATTAAAGGTGATTCAACGTCGAGATTGACTAGAAGGGCTATACGTCACCTTCGTTTATTATATTCAGAAGTAAATATGTATATTTTTATTTACTCTCAGAGTTAAATGTATTTACACTTTAATTATGTCGAAATGACAAAAAATACTTATACTTATTCCCCCCCCCCCCTAAATTCCCCTCCAACTTTTTTTTTTCTGTATCACTGGAAGTGTGGAACTGAGGAGAGGGTAAAATATTTACGTTATGTGTGTGTGTGTGTGTGTGTGTGTGTGTGTGTGAAAAAGTGACGTCTCCAGGAAGCACAGAATATCTAGCTCTCTCTCTCTCTCAGCTGGATTGGAAACTGGCTGAAGAATAGGCGGCAGAGAGTTGTAATTAAAGGGACTACCTCGGGTTGGGCCTCATTTACTAGCGGGGTTCCTCAGGGTTCCGTTTTAGGTTCACTGTTGTTTATCATTTGCATAAATGATATCGACGCTGGCACCGTCAGCAGGATCGATTCGCTGATGACACCAAGCTTGGGGCCAATGTTGGGACGTCCGAAGCGATCGAGCAACTGCGTGCAGACCTACGTAGGATAGGAGAGTGGTCCGAAAAATGGCAAATGTCGTTTAACTTGGGCAAATGCAAGGTCATGCACATTGGCTTTGCCAATCCCAAGTCGGACTACTCCATGTTAGGGAGTAATATCGAGGCCACTGATTTGGAAAAGGATTTGGGTGTGCTAATTAGCGGCGACCTTAAATTTACCAAACAGTGCGTAGAGGTGGAAAAGAAAGCCCAGAAGCTGTTAGGTTATATCAGGAGACAATTTCGATTTCAGAACAAGGAGATTGTGCTCTGTACAATTCCCTGGTTCGGCCGCAGCTCGAGTACGCTATGCAGTTCTGGTCGCCCACTCTCAGGAAAGATATTGAGAGGCTGGAGCGAGTCCAAGTGAGGGTCACAAAGTTAATCCCTTCTGTTAGGCATATGGGCTACAATCGACGCTTACACGCCCTGAATTTGTTTTCGCTGGAAACTCGGAGGCTGCGCGGTCAAGTCATCGAGGTTTTCAAGCTCTTACACGTGTTCGACGATGTCGATTTTAGAAGCATGTTTAGTTTAAATGATAACTCGATTCGCAACAATGGTTGGAAGTTGGATTTGAAACGGTTTAGCACTAGTGTGTGTGTGTAGGAATTACTTTACGTAAAAGATCTGCGACACGTGGAACAGGCTACCTTCAGCTGTTGTGAACAGTTCCTCTGTGGATCAGTTCAAGAAAAAGTTAGACCGAATCTTACACATTATTTGAGGATGCGTGTTACTGTCTTCTCGGGTGGGTGTTTGAGAAGCTAGCTGTGACATACTGTAGTGTAGGAATTTTTCCCATGCACCCGTTGCCATTGGTACCACCTCGGTATGGTCCACAATGCCTTTTGAGGTACTTCTTCTCCTTGTAACTCTTTCTCTCTCTCGGTTACTTTTCCAGGGTCAGTGTATTTTTTTAACCTTTTTCCGTACCCGTCTCTGGTGAGGAGGGTGGGGAGAGAGTTTTATGATTTTCTATTCAGTTTTCTATTACTGCTAGAATAGTTAAAAAAATGAACTAGTTTAATGACATGAACCTCCTCGAGTGGATCGTAAGATCTTTGAGACTTCCTCTTGTCCTTATAACTCCTTGTAACTCTCTTTCAACTTAAATATGATCATGGATCTTTAATAACACCTCAGTTTTTCAGTATAAATTTACGTAAAAGTAGAAAAATGTTGAATAACCCAATTTTTTTAATGCTAATTTAGGCAACGGTGAGGAGCCAAATTTCTTACTCGACTATTTCATTATCTTTTTTGCAAACGTTGTTGTTTTCATTATCAGAAAAACTAAGAGTAGGCTAGGTTAAGTTAGTTTAGTTTAAGTTAGATTAGGTTTGGCTGTAGGGTGAGTAAAGTTAGCTGAGGGACAGGTCAATATATTAGTGTAGTATGTGTGCAAGAAATTTCAGTTGATTTGGTAAATAAATTCTAGGCATCATTGCAATTTACCTTTTTGGTTGCCTAAGATATATACCGGTATATATATATATATATATATATATATATATATATATCCTCAGTTCTCCCCCTGTACTCGTCACTCATTTTAATGCACTCTCACTCTGTCCCCAAAATTCTGGATGTCCCCGCAATTACCCGACACGTTTTTACCATTACATAATGTCTGTCTACCAAACTATCTCTCTGCTTTTGAGCGGGTACCTATATTTATGAAATGTGTGCGTGTCTGTGTGATATAAATCATAGTTCAGAAATACTGAAAATATAAAAGCAAGTTACATTAAAAACAAGTTAGCTATGCCTTTTTTTTTTGACATTTTAAAAACTTTTCTGTCAGTTTTTACCTGCTTTCTGCGAACTTCCATCTTCATTGGTTGCTTTTGAGGAATTATGAAAGCAAATTGCTGTAAAAACAAACAAGCAAAAAGCAGGAAATCAGTTTATAAAGTAATAAAAAAAAATTACTTTAAAAAAGCTATATATATATATATATATATATCGTCGGAATAAATTCAATATGGTGTAGGTATAGCAGTATGAGATGCAAGAAAACTGATTGATATTCGTTCAAGGATGTCTGAATTCCATGAAATATGTATCGCCCTGAGAACCATGTCTTTCCTTATTCCATCAAAGAAAACTTCAGTTTAACTCGCATGTATTGCAAGAAGACCGTGCATCCTGTCACACCTCACAATACACTACTAAGTGGGAAAGAAAAAAGGGGTTAGAGATTCTTCCTTGGAGAGCGAGAAACCCAGCTATGAATCCTGTTCACCACGTCTGAGAATCTTGATCGCTGATTGCGGAAAACGAGTCTTCCTCTCTCACGTCAGTATCAAATCCGAAGGAAACATTAACAAGATATTGGTTGCTTCTGTTTTTATTAATCATATTAATCATGTAAAAGCAAAACTAAATCTACATTTAATAGCGATAACGATAATGATGATAATCATTATTGGCAGGAAATGTAGCCCATAAAACAAGGGCAATATTCAACATCAAGATAATAAAGATGATAAATATGAAATAAAGATGAAAACTAAAAAATTAGGACTAAAAAAGAAATAAATATGTGACGAAACAATAATACAATTAATACCGTGTGACCACAAAAATTGTCCCTGTTTTTAATCGCTTATTACTCAGTCATTATTGCAACTTCACAAATGAAATAAAAAGCATTCGAAAAAGAATATTTAAAAGTTTTATTTAATTTTTTCGATATCCTGGATACGAAATCAGTACCTATAAAACAATGACAGTTTTATCCACCACAATCATGGGTTATTTGTCGGACATGCAACGTGTTTTCATCGCAGAAGAGATGATCAAACATGGCTCGGTAGTTGCCACCCAACGGTCTTTCAGACGACAATACGGTCAGCAAAGGACCATAGATCCTAAAACGATTCGCAGGATTTTCGCAAAATGGAAACATCACGGCTCAATCAAGAACATGCATAAAGGCAACTCTGGGCGCAGCAAAGGTGTGCGAACCGCTGAAAACATTGATTCAGTCGCAAATCAGCTTGAAACGGACAACAAGAAATCTGTGAGACGACTATCAGCTGTGACAGGAATCAAACGGGAGAGCATTCGGAAAATAATCACGTTGGATTTGAGAATGAAGTCATTCAAAATTATGTGTTTGCAACAGCTTAGCGAACAAGACTACCAGCGTCGTTTGATGTTTTTTGAACGCATTGAAACAATAATTGAACAAAACCAGATAAGATTAAGTGACATAATATTCAGTGATGAATGCCACATCTATCTCAATGGGTTCATCAACAGACAGAATTACCGGTGTTGGTCACAAAACAAGCCAAATATACACTTGGAGAACCCTCTGCATTCACCAAAAGTTACTGTCTGGTGTGGTTTGAGTAGCAGCAAGGTTTATGGTCCTTACTTTTTTGAGGACCCAGAGACAAGGAGACCGCTTTCAGTAACTTCAGAAAGATGTGTAGAAATGCTGAACACTGTTTTTGAACAAGAAAACTGCAGTAACAAGTGGTTTCAGCAAGACGGAGCAACAGCCCACACAACTAGGCAATCACTGGAATGTTTAACAAGATTTTTTGAACAAAGATTCATTTCTCATCGCTCGCAGTTTCCCTGGCCCGCAAGATCTTCCGATCTATCACCTATGGACTTTTTTCTCTGGGGATTTGTCAAGGACAAAGTATTCAGGCAAGAGCCATCCTCTATCGAAGAATTAAAGCAAGCGGTGGTAGAGTGTACAGTCCATTGAATGCAGCGTTTTGGAAAATGTAATAAATAACTTCCTTTCCTGTTGTGTGAAATGTAAGAATGTCCAGGGACGTCACTTTGAACACATGTAGAATAAATTAAAACGTTAAAATGTTCTCTTTCGAATGCTTTTTATTTCATTTGTGAAGCTGCAATAATGACTGAGTAATAAGCGATTAAAAACAGGGACAATTTTTGTGGTCACACGGTACAAAAAATAAAAATAAAAAGTAATCAAAATGGCAATACTGGAGTTAAATGGAGCTATCGACAAACGTTTTCATACCAAGTTCAAAATAGGCTAGAAGACATAAAGCAGGACTGATGAACATTTATGTTCTGGATACTTTTTTAAGTCGGGAAGAATTATATATATATATATATATATATAAATATATGAAAGGAAGCATTAGTGATCTTACTAATGGATTGAGAGATCATTCATTGGATAATATATTTGGCTTCTATTATTGCAGAAAGGAATTCCCTTCAATCTCGGAAGCAAAGGCATTTTAAACTCAATTACTGTTTCAGATATATAGATGTTAAGGCAATGACTTTATATATATATATATAATATATATATATTATATATATATATGAGAGAGGTACAAGGAGTTGCAAGGAAAAGAAGTAGCTCAAAAGGCCTTGCGGCCTATACCGAGAAGGTACCAATGGCAACAGTGCCAGGGAAAATTTTCTACACCCTCAAATAGTGTGCAACATTTGGTCTAACCTTTTCTTGAAATGATCCACAGAGGAACTGTTCACAACTTCTGAAGGTAACCTGTTCCACGTGTCACAGATCTTATACGTAAAGTAAGTCCCACACACACTAGTCCTAAACCGTTTCAAATCCAACTTCCAACCATTGTTGCGAGTTGGGTTATCATTTAAACTAAACATGCTTCTAAAATCGACATCGTTGAACCCACGTAAGAGCTTGAAAACCTCGATCAGTTGACCGCTCAGCCTCCGAGTTTCCAGCGAAAACAAGTTCAGGGCACGTAACCGTCGATTGTAGCCCATATGCCTAACGGAAGGGATTAACTTTGTGGCCCTCGCCTACACAAGCTCCAGCCTCTCAATATCTTTCCTGAGGGTGGGCGACCAGAACTGCACAGCATACTCCAGGTGCGGCCGAACCAGGGAATTGTACACAGAGAGAGCACAATCTCCTTGTTCCGAAACTGAAATTGCCTCCTGATATAACCCAACAGCTTCTGGTCTTTCGTTTCCATCTCTACGCACTGTTTCGTAAACTTAAGGTCGCTGCTAATTAGCACACCCAAGTCCTTTTCCAAATCAGTCGCCTCGATATTACTCCCCAACATCGAGTAGTTCGACTTGGGAATGGCGTAGCCAATGTGCATCACCTTGCATTTACCCAAGTTAAACGGCATTTGCCATTTTTCGGACCACTCTCCTATCCTACCTAGGTCCGCACGCAGTTTCTCGATCGCCTCCGTCGTCCCAACATTGGCCCCAAGCTTGGTGTCATCAGCGAATTTGGCGATCCGACTGACGATGCCACCGTCTATATCATTTATGTAAATGATAAACAACAGCGGCCCCAAAACGGAACCCTGAGGAACCCCGCTAGTGACCGAGGCCCAACCCGAACTACCCCCTTTAATTACAACCCTCTGCCGCCTATTCTTCAGCCAATTTTCAATCCACCTACCTACTTCCCCACCAATACCCAGCGCGCGCACTTTGGCCATTAGCCGGCGGTGAGGTACCTTATCAAAGGCTTTCTGAAAGTCGAGATAAAGTATATCAATCGCCCTACTCTTATCATACTCACTCAACATGACGTGGAAAAACTCGAGCAGGTTGGTGAGACACGACCTATGCCGTCTAAACCCATATTGGGAGTCCCCAAGCAGCTTGTAGGAATCCAAATGGTCAACGATCCTATCCGCTATTATCCCCTCTAATAATTTACCTACAACTGAAGTGAGACTAATGGGACGATAGTTCCCTGGACTTTCGTGATCCCCTTTCTTAAAGATAGGGGTCACGTTGGCTTCCCTCCAGTCACCAGGCACCTGGCCTGTCTCCAACGATTTGTTGAAGACTGTAGCCAGGTGGGGAGCCACCTGGTCGCGCACCTCCTGCAACACTCTGGGGAGAAACTGGTCTGGCCCAGGAGCCTTAAACGCGCTCAGTTTGTCTATTCTATCGGCAACGACTGTCGCGGTACATCGAACACTATCCAGGCCAGCACCTTCGTACCTGACTCCTTGCTCGGGGATAATGCGGGTGTCCTCCCTGGTGAACACCCCCGCAAAGTACTCATTAAGCACATTGGCGATGTCCGCGTCGGAGGTCCGCAGAACGCCGCTTCGGTCCTTAAACGGACCTAATCATGCTTCTAATGGGCTTTCTACTATTAACATAACTGAAGAAATCCTTAGGGTTCCCCTTGCAGAGGTTTGCCACCCGTATTCTTCGTTACGTTTCGCTAGCCTAACCTTCGCCTTCACTTCCCTACACAGGCGGACATACGCTTCAGTGTTCTCATAGGAACGATTGGCCTTCGCCCTCCTATACGCTACTTTCCTATTTCGGATAGCCGAAGCGATGTCACGATTGAACCACTTAGGCTGCGTTGAAGCAGGGGTGACCGGTTTTGAGGGTATGGCAGCAGACTGCAGCACCATAAACTCGTCCCGGAATGCACTCCACACTCCCTCAACATCGCCGCCGACCTCTAACCCCATCTCACCTACGCTATCCCTGAGGCTAACAAAGTCCGCCCGCCGAGAGAGAGAGAGAGAGAGAGAGAGAGAGAGAGAGAGAGAGGAGAGAGAGAGAGAGAGAGAGAGAGAGAGAGAGAGAGAGAGAGAAGCCCTGCCAAACTGAAATGAGCAGTTAGCAAAATTATTAAAATGGGGGATTTTATGTGACGTGTAAGGTCTGTGTTTTTGAATTACAGACAAAACTTGTCATTCGTCGAGAGAGTTTATGGATTTTGAAGATGCCTCATACAGATGGTATATTCGTGGTAAATTATCGATTGTCTTATGACTGTATGGTCAACCTGGTCGAAGTTAAAGTCAAACAGTTTAAAATCTTGGGACTTCCAAATGATAGAGCTTATAACATCCCGAACACAAAACCACTTCTCCTCCAGGTGAAGTCCAGTCTACGCAAAGGTCTTGTAGATGTTGCAGATAATATGAATTCTTTAAAACAAACCGCTCGACATTATTTACTTAAAGTGAAATTGTGGAATTGTGTCACGGTGAAAACCCCCGTTTACTTGTAGCCTTCATTATTATTACGAGTGTAACGCGCAGCTTAGCAGGGTCCAAAGCAGTCGTGCACAGATCTATGAAAATTTTTTTAGCTAGTAATTTCTCCTCAAATGGGCATGTATACATGCGGATGATGTATTTCCACAAAAATAAATTATCTAATCAAGCATTCTAGTATATAATCCTGTTTGCAACTGCTAGTTTCAGTGAAAAGGCATTGGCTTGATGAAGATGGAAAGATGATTTGGTGTTCACTCGGAAAGACCTTAATTCTGTTAAATACATTTTCACTCTTTAGGATCGTCTTCCAACATTCCAAGAGAGTGTTTTACAGTTCAGTATGCAGATACAATATACAAAACGATTATGCCCCATGTCGCAGCTCCAAACCTACTATTCACTGGAAGTGACAAAAGAGGCTGCAGGTTCTCCCCCATCATGAACACTTATGAACTATTTTGCCTGAATATACAGCCAAAAACTCTTTATTTAATTTAGGCAAAGCATTCGCTTGGATTTCAAACGAAGAAAATAGTATGTTAAAAAATTATGAAGCTCAGTTTTATTAAAATTGACGACATAAATGAGTTACTTTCAAAATAAATGTGGTTTTACATTTAAACACATACAAGATATTCAATTGGAATTAAGCTTGACTTCATGTGAAAAATTTAAAAATAATTAATTCCAAGTGCAGAGACGTTCCTTAACACTTATGTCGTTTCTATTCATATATATATATGTTTAATCTAAACCAAATTTATTTTGAAGTAACATCATTAATTTAATTTAATTTTAAAACTGAGCTTCATAGTTTTGAACACACTATTTTCTTATTCTAAAATGCAAACAAATTCTTTAATTAAATTAAATAAAGATTGTTCTGAGTGGGTTTGCATTGGCGAATGCGTAAACGAAGACGTTGTATGTAGAATAACTCTTTAGGAAACTTCAAATGCACTTCCACAAGGTCTTCTAATGATATTTTGTTGCAAAATCAGAACGTACGTAAGCTCTTCATAATGCTCATGAAAAAAATAGGATCACCTGAAGATCAGGGTCCCCCAGCCTTCTTTAGTTAGCCTTATAAGGCTAACTAACGAAAATATCACGACTTAACCTAACCAGTCGTAGGTCAACTGTCCGCCCTTGACGATTGGTTAGGTTAAGTAGTGATATTTTGTTAGTTAGCCTTATAAGGCTAACTAACGACGGCTGGGGGCCTTGATTTTCAGGTGATCCAAAAAATACTCTGTCTAAGGGACCAATACCCATTTATTTGGTGGGACATTCTGTTGACACTTAAATAACCTAACCTAACCTAAGTTATCTAACCCACCAAAACTTATCGATTGAATATCACGTCCAGAGAATGAATTTGCTGGGAAAAAAATTATATATATATATATATAATATGCAAGCGTGGGTTAACTTCACACTTCACACCTGAATTAATTCAACTGTTGAAATTAATACCTTCTTACGGTGTGCAGTGCGTGTAAAAATTACATTTCCGATAATATTCGTTCACACAGAAACCAATTATATTTTTTACTGTGAATAAAAACGCTTCAATGCATAGAAAAACGTTGTTTGAAAACTTTCATCCAGCTACAATTTAAGCACTGGACCGTGTTCAATATCTATACTCGTATTTCGATCATGCTTGAATATTTTTTTGTGAAGAAAAAGGTATGCATGGTTTTTTTTTGGTGTGTGTGTGTGTGTGTGTGTGTGTGTGTGAAGGAAAGAAGACATAAATGTATTTAACAGTGTAAAGTAATATCTCTCTCTCTCTCTCTCTCTCTCTCTCTCTCTCTTCTCTCTCTCTCTCTCTCTCTCTCTTCCTTCTGTTTGCACATCATTAAAATCTTTTTTCAGTTTTTCTGGAACAATTTAAGTTTTAGGTGTAGAGGGTTTTTTATTTAATATTCAGATTTCTAGACAGAAATAATTAAAGCTTCTTGCATCTTTTAAAACGTACCCACACCCATATATATATATATATATATATATATATATATATATGTATATTATACGATGAATAAAACCACGAAGGAAAGGAAACAAAAATGGTGCTCAAGCGCTTTCGTCTAATGACATCCTCAGGAACACTGAAGTACATAAAGAGTTACAGCCTATATATAGGTTACAGAAAAAGAAAAAAATATATATATATATATATATATATATATATATATAATATATATATATATATAAACGGAGAAATAAAATTAAAAATTAAAGAATTGTGGGAGGGCATACAAATTTGTAAGGAAAAACTATCGATTTTTAGCACAAGATCAAATGAATTGTTTCCAACCAATGTTATAAAAAAAAAAATACAAATTTATACTGGAAATCTGCTTGGGTTTTAGCACTCTGCCCTTCTTGTATATAAAAATAAATTGAAAAATAAAAGTTATTAGAGTGGCATACAAGTTTACCAAAGATTTAGCGTTCTACCCTTCTTATCTAAATCTGTTCTGAAGGAATTCAAAACAACAGGATCGAGTTGAAAAAGACCTTTGCTTATGTTGAAGTTATTTGTAAGTTGGATAATGGCAGACTCAAGAATATTTCTATTAACAATGTTGCTAGAGTGAACTAAAACTGAAGCATTATTCCAATCAATACAGTGGGATAACTCTGACAATTGGACAAAAAGGGCACTGGACGACTGTCCTGTTCTAACGAATATTGATGCTGTTTTATACGTGTTTGCAAATCCTTTCCCGTCTGACCTATGTAAAAGGAATCACATTGTTTACAACCAATTTTATAGATAATGCCTGAATTATTGGTAGGGCTATTTTTACTATGATATTTTTCACAATATTGTTATATAAAAATACTACATTAATATCCAAAAGTTTAAGTACATTAGCAATGCCTAAAAAGCCCGGGAAAAATGTAAGTACTAAAATATTTTTTGACAAAGTACGAGTGTTATTATTGATACGATAGAAAGTTCGTTTTGCCTTGTTGAGACAAGATTCCATAAACGCAGATGGATAACACAGATCACTTCCAATACCGTTGATTTTTTCTAATTCGGCATCGATGTATTCCGGACTGGCGATCCTAAGGGCGCGGAGAAACATTGAAGAAAAAAATGGCCTTCTTAAAATGTAAATCTAAAAATCGGTAGTTTTTTTTTTTTTTATCTATAACATTGGTTGGAAACAATTCATTTGATCTTGTGCTAAAAATCGATAGTTTTTCCTTACAAATTTGTATGCCCCTCCAACAATCCTTTAATTTTTAATTTTATTTCTCTGTTTATTGTGTATGTATATATATATATATATATATATATTTTTTTTTTCTGTAACCTATATATAGGCTGTAACTCTTTATGTACTTCAGTGTTCCTGAGGATGTCATTAGACGAAAGCGCTTGAGCACCATTCTGTGTTTCCTTTCCTTCGTGGTTTTATTCATCATAAATATTTTTCACGTGTTACTTTCGTGAAATAATTTTCATATATATATATATATACTGTATATATATGATGAATAAAACCACGAAGGAAAGGAAACACAGAGTGGTGCTGAAGCGCTTTCGTCTAATGACATCCTCAGGAACACTGAAGTAAATAAAGAGTTCAAGACTATATATAGGTTACAAAAAAATATATATATATAAAATATATATAATAAGTATAGAAATAAAAATTGTGGGAGGAGCATACAAATTTGTAAGGAAAACTACCAATTTTAGCATTTTGCCCGAATTCAACACAAGATCAAATGGATTATTTACAACCAATTTTATAGATAGTGCTGAATGATATATAGGTCACAAAAAAAATAAATAAAAAATAAAAATATATTGAAAAATAAAAATTGTAAGAGGAGCATACAAATTTATAAGGGAAAATTACCAAAGTTTTAGCACTCTGCCCTTCTTGTCTAAATCCGTTCTGAACGAATTCAAAACAACGGGATCGAGTTGAAAAAGACCTTTGCTCATGTTAGTTATTTGTAAGTTGGATAATAGCAGACTCAAGAATATTTCATTATTTCTATTAACAATGTTGCTAGAGTGAAACAAAACTGAAGCATTATTCCAATCAATACAATGGGATAACTCTGACAAATGGACAAAAAGGGCACTGGACGACTGTCACGTTCTAACGGAATATTGATGCTATTTTACATGCGTGTGCAAATCCTTTCCCGTCTGACCAGTGTAAAAGGAATCACATTGTTTACAATTAATTTTATAGATAATGCCTGAATTATTGGTAGGGCTATTTTTTACTATGATATTTTTCACAATATTGTTATATGAAAATACTACATTAATATCCAAAAGTTTAAGTACATTAGTAATGCCTAAAAAGACCGGGAAAAATAGAAGTACTAAAATATTCTTTGACAAAGTGCGAGTGTTCTTATTCACACGATAGAAGGTTCGTTTTGCCTTGTTAAGACAAGATTCCATAAACGCAGGTGGGTAGCACACACTAGCACAGATCACTTCCAATACCGTTGATTTTTTCCAATTCGGCATCGATGTATTCCGGACTGGCGATCCTAAGAGCGCGGAGAAACATTGAAGAAAATATGGCCTTCTTAATGGGGGTGTCATGTCCAGAATAAAAGTGTACGTAGGACAAATTGTTTGTTTTTTCCGATATACAGGGTGTTTGAAAACTTTCTGTACAAATTGTAATGGGGGATAGGCAACACCAAGACAAACCCTTTTCGTCAATAAGTGTATGTCCGCTGACGTCACCATTCGGCGCGAGAGGGCGCCGCTGCAATTGGCTAAAAGGTGAAGTGGGCTAGACTCGCGCTTGCCGCGGGCATTCTTAAATCGGACGAAGTACGCGTAACATGTTTATTTAAAGAAGGCATGTTTATTTAAAGAAGGTGCTGAAAGTTGCGACCGGTAGCATCAATGCATGCCCGACAGCGTCGAAGCATTGACCGACGTACACGTCGAAAGGTTCCCGGCATTTCGGGAACAGTTCCAGCGGCGACAGCGATTCTTGCTACGAGGTCTTCTTCTGAGTAAATGGGAGTCTCGTACACGAGGTTCTTCATGTGTCCCCACAGGAAGAAATCGAGGCATGTTAAATCGGGCGATCTCGGTGGCCAGGCTACGGGCCCACCCCGGCCTATCTATCGGTCCCCAAAAGTGGCGTTCAGATAATCCCGCACATCGTTGCTGGAGTGTGCTGGGGCCCCGTCGTGTTGAAACCACATTCGTCTACGAATAGCCACGGGAACATCTTCCAGCAGTTCCGGCAACGTTTCTTCAAGAAATATCCGATAAACCCGCCCGTCGAGTCGGGCAGGCAGCAGGTACGGCCCAATCAACTTGCCATGGACGATACCCGCCCAAACATTGACGGCGAACCGTTCTTGATGAGCATGCACCCGTGTAGCATGTGGATTTGCGTGCGCCCACACGTGAGAATTGTGCATGTTAAACACACCCTCACGTGTGAAACAGGCCTCATCTGAGAACAGCACATAAGCCGGAAAATTAGGCTGCACCGCTGTCTGCTGCAGAAACCAGCGTGCGAATTTCACACGAAGAGGGTAATCCCGAGGTTGTAATGCCTGGACTCTCTGACGATGAAACGGATGTAACTGCTGCTCGTGCAACACTCTCCAGACCAGGTCGTGGTTCACACCGAGGATACGTGCAACACCTCGCGTGCTTACGCTTGGATTGTCCTCAAATCGCCGTAGGATTTCTTCTTCCATGTCAGGAGTGCGCACGTTTCTCTCCCGACCAGTGGCATGCATGTTTGCATGGAATGTTCCAGTTTCTCGCAGTCGCCGATGCAAATGCGCAAAAGTTCGGTGGTTTGGCACACGTCTGTTTGGGAAGCGCTGTCGGTACAACCTCACAGCAGCTCTTCCGTTTCCATTGGCAGCCCCATACACCATATGCATGTCAGCCATCTCAGCAGTCGTGAAGCGCTCCATGTTACGCGTACTATGTCCGATTTAAGAATGCCCGCGGCAAGCGCGAGTCTAGCCCACTTCACCTTTTAGCCAATTGCAGCGGCGCCCTCTCGCGCCGAATGGTGACGTCAGCGGACATACACTTATAGACGAAAAGGGTTTGTCTTGGTGTTGCCTATCCCCCATTACAATTTGTACAGAAAGTTTTCAAACACCCTATATACTAAACTTAAAACCTGGGCTTTCCCTATGTACACGCACATCCAAAAACGGGATTGAGTTGTCTTGTTCCACTTCTAAAGTAAACTTAATGGAGGGGACTTGATCATTTAACTGAAGGAGGAAGTCATCCAGGTCACGATTCATGGGCCAGATACACAAAATATCATCGACGTACCGCAGCCATGGGATGCCAACCCCAAGGATTCTCGGAATGTAAGTAATTTCGAAAAACTCCATATAAATATTGGAGAGGAGAGGCGACAAGGGGTTGCCCATGGCCATCCCAAAAACCTGTTGATAATACTCACTATTGAAAGTGAATTTACAGTCTTTGATGCAAAGTTTAATAAGTTCCAAAACGATGTGTGCAGGTAGTGGCAGGTCGTACTTATGTAATTCTCGGGAGAGAAAGTCAAGCATATCGTCAATCGGCACTTTTGTAAACAATGAGCAAACGTCAAAACTGATCAATCTATCGTTGGTTTCAGTGCGTACATTATTCAGTTTTTCAGTAAGATCCATGGAAATTTTTCCATGTGAATCAGAGATAGTTCCGAGAATGGGGGGGACAAGACTTTGACAAGCCATTTGGAGAGTTTATAGGTAATAGAGCCCACCGAGCTAATAATAGGGCACATAGGGTTGCCAGGTTTGTGGGTTTTAATAAGACCGTAAAGGTAGGGAAGAGAAGGTGAAGTGGACATGAAAAGCGGAATTAAGTCCTTATGATCTTTGAGAATGCGTTTCAAGCCACTATTGAATGATTTGATGACGTCATCCTGCGGGTTCTTCCTAAGTTTTCTGTATGTGGCGGGGTCCTGGAGCAGCTCGTTCATCTTTCTAATGTAATCCACTTTGTCCATAATAACTATGGTGTTAGCCTTGTCTGCTTTAGTAATATGGAGCTCACCATCTTTTTTTAATTGTGAGAGGCTATTGCGAAAACGTTTAGGAAAGTTATCTTCGTAAGTACTATTCGCAGCACTATAGACAAGGCCTTTAACTATGTTAACCAAAGACTGAGGAAGATTACACTGTTTTTCAAAACAAGCAAGACTAAGAAATTTGTAAAGCAGAAGGTTTTTTAACAATAAAAAAGGACATACCAAATTCAAGGCCACTTTTTGTATCGTCACTAATGTTTTTCGAAGAAAGATTCAAAACACATTTTGAGCTTGCTTTTTTTACTCCACTGACTATTTCGAATGAGACTTTTAATTTTGCGATCCAAAATGTTACGAAGTGAAGTAGTTCTCCGACGCAACTCGTTGTAAATTTCATCAAACAAAGGAGGTTGGATCCACGGTTGGGGAATAACGGTCACAAAATTACGTTTGGCAATGCGTAAATTTTTGAAGGGGGACCACTCATTTTGTCTGGTGACTTCAATATGTTTCTTTAAAATTAATCTGCTGAAGTTGTTGAACGGATGGTCGTCAATTTGTCTATCGGAAAAAAAAAAATTTGTCCTACGTACACTTTTACTCTGGACATGACACCCCCCATTAAGAAGGCCATATTTTCTTCAATGTTTCTCCGCGCTCTTCGGATCGCCAGTCCGGAATACATCGATGCCGAATTAGAAAAAATCAACGGTATTGAAAGTGATCTGTACTACCCACCTGCGTTTATGGAATCTTGTCTTAACAAGGCAAAACGAACCTTCTATCGTGTGAATAAGAACACTCGCACTTTGTCAAAGAATATTTTAGTATTTCCATTTTTCCCGGGCTTTTTAGGCATTGCTAATGTACTTAAACTTTTGGATATTAATGTAATATTTTCATATAACAATATTGTGAAAAATATCATAATATCATAATGTCTGACCTTTTACATTGGTCAGACGGGAAAGGATTTGCACACGCGTGTAAAACAGCATCAGTATTTCGTTAGAACGGGACAGAAGTCCAGTGCCCTTTTTGTCCATTTGTCAGAGTTATCCCATTGTATTGATTGGAATAATGCTTCAGTTTTGTTTCACTCTAGCAACATTGTTAATAGAAATATTCTTGAGTCTGCTATTATCCAACTTACAAATAACTTTGACATGAGCAAAGGTCTTTTTCAACTCGATCCCGTTGTTTTGAATTCGTTTAGAACGGATTTAGACAAGAAGGGCAGAGTGCTAAAACTTTGGTAATTTTCCCTTATAAATTTGTATGCTCCTCTTACAATTTTTATTTTTCAATTTATTTTTATTTTTTATTTTTTTTGTGACCTGTATATCATTCAGGCATTATCTATAAAATTGGTTTTAAACAATCCATTTGATCTTGTGTTGAATTCGGGCAAAGTGCTAAAATTGGTAGTTTTCCTTACAAATTTGTATGCTCCTCCCACAATTTTTATTTCTATATTTATTATATATATATTCCATATATATATATTTTTTTTGTAGCCTATATATAATCTTGAATTCTTTATTTACTTCAGTGTTCCTGAGGATGTCATTAGACGAAAGCGCTTGATCACCACTCTGTGTTTCCTTTCCTTCGTGGTTTTATTCATCATAAATATTTTTCACGTGTTACTTTCGTGAAATAATTTTCATATATATATATATCACCATAAAAATACCCCTCTGTATTTAAATTTTAATGGAACTTCTTTTCAGCGTCCCCTAATTGTACCAGAAGGCTTTTCAATTATTCAAAACACACACACGTATTTTTACTTTCTCCATTATACATATTATACATTATTATTGTATAATATATACGAAGTAGCCCAGAAAAAAGGCAGTCAAAAACTAATCTTGTATACTTGCTCAGTTACTTTTTTTTAAGGGTGGAAGGGGCCGGGCTCCCTTGTATATTATAGTACCTTACTTCTATCTCACCTCTAAATAATTTAGTCTATTTATGGTAATTCTGTAACTTATTTTTTGGCTTACGTTTTCCTGTGAAAATGTATAGAAAGATTTTATTGTACCTATTAATTATTTCTTTCGTTATATATATATATATATATATATATATATATATAATATATATATATATATATATATATATGTCTATATATATATATATATATATATATATAGGGTGAGTCACGACAAAATGTCATAACTTCGGGAGCTTATAGCTGAGGTCATTCCCAGTCAAAAACTCCATATGAACAAAGGTCCGATTCTTAACAGTTATGGAGCTATGGATGTTTGAATTTCAAGCATGCACATGCGTGACCTTGAACTGAATTGACAGTTACCGAACCGAACTAACTATGCAGTGGTATGTTGTGTTTCACAGCGTGCAGTTGATGTTTTGTGCGGTCAGTATGCCTTTTACGTTTTCAAATGCCGAATATGCCGATTTGGTGTATGTTTACGGATTTTGCGATGGAAATACTACTGCTGCTGTCGCTGAATACAAGCGACGTTTTCCAAACCGAAGAATTCCCGATCGACGAGTGTTTAACAACGTTTTCCGGAGATTGCGAGAGAGCAGTTCATTTCCTAGCATTACTGTTTTATCTGAGCGTCCGGTACAAGAAGATGAGATTGAACAAGAAAACATTATTCAGGATGGTACAGCGGAGTCCTCATGTTAGTACGCGAAGGATTTCCACACGTTTTAGAGTTCCTCAAACGAAAGTATGTAGAACGTTACACGAAGAAGGCATGTATCCATACCACGTACAGCGCGTTCAGCACCTCCAACCTGGGGATCGTGCCCAACAGCTGGAATTTTGTAATTGGCTCTATGCTCATCGACAATTGCATTGATGCGTCTTGTTCTGTGATGAGGCTCAATTTACCCGCGACGGTGTCAACGACACTCGCAATTCACATGTGTGGTCAGAAATGAATCCTCATGCCATTGTGGAAAGTAATTTTCAACATCGCTTCAGTGTCAATGTGTGGTGTGGTATTCTCTACGGTCAGCTGATTGCTCCGTTTATCTTCGAAGGTGGTCTTACAGGTGACATTTATCTACGATATCTGCAAGACGAACTGCCGCCATTGTTAGAAGATGTACCTTTGGCAACACGATTGCGTATGCACTTCCAACAAGACGGAGCTCCCACCCATTTCAGCCGTGCAGTGAGAACGCATCTCGATGATCGGTTCCCTGGTCGATGATCGGTCGTGGTGGTGCACAAAATTGGCCACCCAGGTCTCCGGACCTAACCCCTCTAGATTTTTATCTGTGGGTGCGCATGAAAGAGCTGGTGTGCCAGAGAAAAGTGGAAACACGAGATGCATTGCTCCGTTGCATTTTGGATGCTGCAACCCTCATAAAGGACAATCGTAATGAACTAATGCGAGCTACAAGCGCGATTCACAGACGATCCGCGATGTGTATTGAGACCAAGGGTAGTCATTTTGAACAGTTATTGTAAATTCATGAATAAAAACTTTAGCAGCCATTTGTTCGCTTATTCTTATTTTTAAACATTTAAACATTCATAGCTCAATAACCGTTAAGAATCTGACCTATGTTCATATGAAGCTTTGACATATATATATATATATATATATATATATATATATATATATTATAAAGAACGACGCTTGCGTAGAAGAGCGTTCCGCACAAGATGAGGAGGGAGAACGAACAAATGAAAAATGAGGTACCTCCCGGGAATCGAACCCGGGATCATCCGATGGCCGGTCAGATATGCTATCCACTACATCAAGGACCTCGATCAATCAGAAGTCGTAATTCTCCTACATACGAGCTGAAACGAATGCCCTGCTCGTATGTAGGAGAATTACGACTTGTGATTGATCGAGGTTCTTGGTGTAGTGGATAGCATATCTGACCGGCAATCGGATGATCCCGGGTTCGATTCCCGGAAGATACCTCATTTTTCATTTGTTCGTTCTCTCTCCTTATCTTGTGCGGAACGCTCTTCTACACAAGCGTCGTTCTTTACATTAATTATACTGTGTGTTGTTTGCAGTTAAAAAAAAAAATATATATATATATATATATATATATATATATATATATATATATAGGCGCCTCGGTGGTGTAGTGGTCAGCGTCGCTGACTACGAATCCATCGGCCCCGGGTTCAAGACGGCGCGCAGCAAAACCCAGCTGTTCATCCTTCCACACAATAAAGAAAGTGATTGGTAGATAAATGGGTACCCTAGGTGGCCTAGTGGTTAAGACGCTGGGCTGCTGATGGGGCGTGGTTCGGATTCCACGTTAAACTGTAGGTCTAAGGTGGAGTGAAAAGCTTGACCTTCGTCAAAATGAACAATTCGGGCGGAAGCTAACCAAAGGTTATAGTGCTCGAGACCAAAGGTTATATATATATATATATATATAAAACCTGTGGTTTGCTTCCGCCCGAATTGTTCATTCTGACGTAGGTCAAGCTTTTCACTCCACCTTAGACCTTCAGTTCAACGTGGAATCCGAACCACGCCCCACCAGCAGCCCAGCGTCTTAACCACTAAGCCACCCAAGGTACCCATTTATCTACCAACCACTTTCTTTATTGTGTGGAAGGATGAACAGCTGGGTTTTGCTGCGCGCCGGCTGCCGTCACCGGGTCTCGATCCCGGGGCCGATGGATTCGTAGTCAGCGACGCTAACCACTACACCACCGAGGCGCATATATATATATATATATATATATATATATATTATATATGTGGCTAAATAAATAGATAGATAGATAGAACCTGTACTCAGGTATAAAATACCTTTTCATTCCAAATACACCTTGGGCACATACACATTCCACCACTCCTCTCCTGCAAACTTACTCTCATCTCAATCCCCGCCTCACATCCACGTTGCGTGGGCTTTCACTGTGTGTGTGTGTGTGTGTGTGTGTGTGTGTGTGTGTGATTCCTGTCGCACACTTCCTCTCCCGCCGCAGCACAACAACAACACCTCTCGAATGAACGCCTGAGTCAACAAGATACTCGGCCATCCGCGGAAATGCTTCCGGTCGTTTCTTGTCTCAAAGACGACGAACAATGTTAGACCCTTTCACCAAGAGTGATTTCTCCTTCTATTTGTTTCGATTTACGTCTTTATTTACATTTATTAAAGCTTTATTACAGTGTAAATTTCGTCTTTATTTACTTAGTTTTGATGTTTTCCCAATTCGGTTCTCAAAGTGAGCTGATAAACACCCGTTCCCGTGTTTAATTAATATTTAGTCCCCGCTGTTAAACATTATATATATATATATATATATATATATATATATATATATATATATATATATATATATATATTAAAATAAGAGTATATTGAAATATCTCAGAAGTTAATAATTGTTTTTCTTTATAATCTATAATTAAATCTATTTCATTGGGAAATATATATATTATATATATATATATATATATATATGTGTGTGTGTGTGTATATATATATATATATATATATATTAAAACCTCTGACTACCAGATGGTCCGAATAAGTGACTTATTTTTGTACATACACAAATAACTTATTTTTCAAGGAAAATATATAACCAATATGAATGGTCAACCCACCCAATTATATTATTTCACTAACCATTTAATTTATACATGAGATAAGTAATATGTGTGAAAATAATGTTGTACAGTTTATTTTTTATGCCTTAGTATCCCCTTATTTATTTATGTTTTCTTACAGTAACTACTGTGTGTGTAAAACTACTCGCAGTTTACAGTATTTTATAGTATTTACTGTACTGTGGTTCCTGTTTTTTTTTATGTTTATTGATATTTGAGGGAGGTTGGAGGCGCCGATATTAAAAAAAAAGCGCTCTCAACAGCGAATGGTCTCCGCAAGCATTTGTCTGGCATTTAGAGGTTTCAAAATGTGTATGTATATTTTACTTTACGATTATAGAAGCACATAAAACTGAATTATATATGTATTTATAGCTATAGATAGGCTACAAAGTTAGTATGATTTAGTAAAATCGATTTCATGTTTTCATAAGCATTTCTTCAATTTAACAAGAAAATAAAAAACCTGCGCAGCTCCTCAACTTCGGAACAAAAACTTGCGCTTCTCATTCAAGTTTATAGCTTAATTAATAAGTAAACTATTCAATTACCTGCGGACTTTTTGCCTGTAAAAATGTGTTATGTTCATACATTTCCTCCGTATGTATTACATTATACAGGATGTCCCTAAAGTCTGGACACATAGGCAAAATGCATATTTTCAATAAATAAATTTTTCAACAACATTTTATTTAATTGGAATATTAATAAATAACATCTTCAATGTGATTTCCACCATTTGTGATGCAAAGTTCGATGCGCTTTGCGAGATTCACATGAACCCGATGCAGTAACTCCACATTTCCGTCAATTTGAGCACATTCATTCATGATGCGTTCCCTCAGGTGATTCATATCTGTGATTTTCATTGAGTACACCTTCTCCTTTAGCATACCCCAGAAAAAGAAGTCAAGGGGGCTAAGGTCTGGTGAGCGAGGAGACCATTCCACAAGACCACGTCTTCCAATCCAGTTAGAGAAATTTTCATTCAGCCAATCTCTTACCATCGTGGCGTAATGAGCAGGGGCGCCATCCTGTTGGAACCACTGAGGGAGTCCTTCACCTAGCCTTTCAAGTTGGGGCATTAACTGGTCTCTCAACATGGTGAGGTATGTCTCACCAGTTACATGATCATTGAAGAAAAGTGGCCCCAACACATGGGCTTTCCACAAACCACACCATACCATAATCTTTTGGGCTCCTTGCTGTTTGGAATGGACCACCCAATGCGGATTGTTTTGCGACCAGTATCGATATGACCATCCTTCACGTCCACTGAGAAGTACCAGCTCAATCCTTTCTTCTTTTGACAAACTCATATTTAATCTGTGGGGGAAAAACATATAGTTAGTTATAGTTAGTGATATTTCCTATGTGTCCAGACTTTAGGGACACCCTGTATATGAATGATACGAAGCCACTCGGGTCTTTCGATGCCATCCAAGGTGGATAAATAGTTCATAGAGACATTACTGTCCGGAAAAAATAGGACATTATAACTACTAATAGTAGTGTATTATAACATTTAATTTATGTAAAAATGTAAATATCTCTCATTCAAAGGTAATGTGTACGAAAATCAGTTATAATTCGATGTCGACTTTAGCAGCTAATAAACCGAAGTTTAGGTTACGTAAATATAATGTACAGGGTGTCCGCAATGTCTTGGCATCCCCAGTAAAATACTAACTGATTTTCGTTTTTTTTTTATCAGACCCATTTATCATTTAGATGGTCTGCCAGTTCTTGGTTTATCTTTTTTCGGTTTCTGCTGTGAACAGTTTCTTTTCCCATCTCAATAGAGTCCTTTTTAGAGGAACTGTACGATTGAATCGGTCATGGAAGTCTGCACGAATATTTTCAATAGTTTTAACATTACGTGGTCGTTCATGGACACAGGTACTAGCCAATATGCGTTGTTCAATCGTACAGTTGCTGCTGTCACGCATTTCAAATGGGTCTGAAAGAAAAACGAATATCAGTTAGTATTTTACTGGGGTGACATGGAATTGTGGACACCCTGTAATGTAATGATTAGATTATTTAACTTCCTTCATAACGTCCAAAGGTTATATAACAGAGGGGACCTACACAGATTTACGTGGGATCTGAACAATGGGTTGATACATAATCTGGACGCAGAGGACAGTCTCCCATCCAACTACTCGCCAAACCCAGTTCGCTTAACTTCGCTGATCGACGGAAAGCGGTGTTACGACAATAGTTACAATGTAGCCCATTTATATAAACAGAAGTTGTATTTACTAGGATGTGTGCGAAGCTTCTCATTCGTAAGTTACTGGGTGACCTGAGCAATACATAAAAATGACCAGGAAGAACTAGGAAAAGGCTGATAAAGTGATTGTTTTGCATGAACATACTGCAAAATCTGTATGACAGATATCTCGTGACATAAATATATCAAATCAGGAAAAAGTCTTTTAACATTCAAAGAAAGTTGGAAAGTTGTGAGCTGAAATTTTCTCCAAGAAAATTCAGAAGAAAAGTAAAGGATCGTGGCATGGATTGCATTCGACCATCTAAACAGCCGTTGTTAACAGCAAAGATGCGGTGCAATGAGTTTGAAATTACTGTACAACTATTTCACCTAAGACGACTGGAAAATTTATGGTTAATTTTCAAGAATGGTCCAGAATATTCAAACACTTCGCAATCGCACCTGAAGAATATAATTAACATTATCTACTAACTCTTTACTGTTATAAAATAGTAGGCGATACTAGGCACACACCTTACGAATTGAAAATATAACAGTATGAATAGCTTTCCACGTTCACAGGTATGACATTCATTAATTCATTATATGAGGTGGTTTTCTTTTAAACATGTTCGAATTTTAATTCATTTTTCTCAGGTAATTTTTAGCGATGAATCTCATTTCCTGGTTTCCGAATTTCGAATACATTTCGTAAGGAAAATGAAGGGTGCCAAGAGATCAACTATTCACCTTTCTTCTACCACGAAGCATCCTGAGAGAACTGTGGCTTGGTCCTGCTTTGGAATCCATGAAATAGGAAGCGTAAGTGGAATGATGAACAGCAAAGAGTATATATCAGTGGTAAGAGAAAAATTGCTCCCTCTCTCAAACAACTAGTTTGGAAACAGAAAATGGTTGTTTCAACAAGATTTGACACCATATCATACATAAAATGTTGTGAAAAAAGCCTTTTGAGAAAAACGGCATCAAAGTATAACAGTGGCTCTGAAATTCACCAGAGTCTTAATCCAGTTGAAAATCTTTGGTCAGTTTTGGAGAGACGAATACAAAAGGAAGACACCTCAACTAAGGAAAAGCTTATAAGACGCCTTCGTGAGTGCTTGGCAGGGGGATCCAGAAATTAACATTTTTAAATCATTGGTAGAATCGATGCCAAGACGAGTTGAAGAGGTTTTAAAAGCAAAAGGGGGGCCACACAAAATATTAGAATAAAAATATTTCCATGGCATACTTTTATTTCAGTCCTAAATAAAATGTATATTTCAAAATTCCATTGCATAGTAACATAAAATCAGTGTTCCGTTTTTTTGGCCAGTACCAGCATCCCGCCTTATTTGCAGGATTTGGTAAAAGAAAGAGTTGCTTTCTACTCTCATCCTGCCCTCGTAGTCAGGGACTTTGCGCACGAACCTGTCCAGTTGGTTCTTGAATGTACTCGTATTTCGTGGCTCTTGTCCCACAGCTGCTGAGATAGTACAAAATCTACATGTTCTCTTATTCCAGTGTTTGTTTTTTGTTTCATTTCTAAAGATTGGGACATCCCTCGAGTATTTTCCATATGTATATTATTGTGTATCGATCACGTCTTCTTTCTAGGGAGTAGAGTTTCAGGGATTGTAGTCATGACCAGTATACTGTAGTCTTTATCACTAGCGTACAAAAGGGGGGATCAGGGGGCCCGGGATCCCCCCATTGGGCTTCCTGATTGTAAAGATGAGTATTACTGAAAATTATATCAAAAGTATAAATTTGGAAAAGATACTCTGAGTAATGACAATGATCAAATATTGATATTTAAAATGAAGAGTATTTCAGCATAATGAAATGGAAAATTTAATATTCAGTCAATTCCAGTACAATAATAATAATAATAATAATATCAGATGGAAAATTTAGCATTCAATCAGTATCAAAACGTGACCACAAAGATATCATTTTATCGATCAATAGATATGATCAAAGACATTTAAACATTGTGTATCGCTCTTGTTTTGTGCATTTCATCATTATTTTGGAGAGCTGATAATTCGCTCCCCCCCCCCTCCTTAAGCAAGTCCTGCGTACGCCCCTGGTCTTCATCGTTCGTTTCCTCTATTTTAGACGTACAAATTCTTTTTATGGCTTCTATGTTTATAATGTCTTTTTTTTTCTGTATGGGCTTGTGAGTACTGAGCAATACTCAATGGTCGGTAGGACTAGAGTCAGTACTCTTCCATAATTTGAGCATGATGTTTGCTTTTCTGCTACGGAAGCTCCTCCAGATGATTCCCATTATTTTTCTAGCAATTATAATTTGAATGCTATAATGTTATAAAAGGGTTATATATTTGTGTACTTGAGGACTGAGGTCAATGTGTGACTGGCTGGTTGGGTGGTTGTAGGAATGCATTGAATGGTAAACTTGTCACGGTTGGAAAGTAAACTATTATTTGGGCGTAGTTTTGTTGTGAGTGTTGGTGCTGTCGTTGACAGAATTTGCGAACTATTAATTTGATGAATCCAAGGTATGTTTAAATTTAACTTTAAATTGCTAATTATGATGATTTGATAATTGTAAGTCATAACGATCTGCTTGAAATATCTGAAGTATTTATATTAAATTTTTCTAAAATTTGGAAAGTAAGTTAGTAGTTTGATTTATAGGACTACGTTCAGTTTTATTGAATCGAAGTAACAAGGATCGTAAAGGAAATTGTTCGAGGTATGAACTTTGTATTTTATTATGTTCAAACTTTAGTGTTTGTAATTGCTTTGTTTTTTTAATATATTTAAACTAAATAATTATTTTATAGGTACCGGCCAAGCCCTAGAGTTTTATGAACGGAATTAAATCTGAAGCTTCTTAATGCAGGGGTAAGGTTTCAGTGTATTTTATTGTAATGTCCATTGAACTTGTAAGTGAATTTCGGAACATTCTGATATACTGTATTAGTATTACTTAACTATAATTTAAAATACCAGTTTCAAATCAAGTGTTTCTGTAACTTTATATTGAATAAGATTCATTCCACAGGCTATAGAATCGAGTTTAGTCTCGTGTGACTCCTTGCTGTACAACTCTCTCCTGGAATTACTGTTTACCCTTATCGTGTGGTGTTCAGAGGCTACATATTGCCCGTAAATAGGTGTGATTGTTTTTCTATTTAATTTAGTAGGTAAGGTTTATTAATTACTTCAAGTGGAGCTTTCCCGAAATTTGGACTGTTTCAGATTTTTTTGAAAATAAAATATTTAATGTAGATTTTTACGCTGATTTAAAAAGTTTTTTGTTTTTTGGAGAAATGAGCGGTTCAAAAGTTGTTTTTGTAATTTTGTATTAGGTCAAAAACTATAATACAACAAAACTAATACAAGAGTTATTGTATTCTTTAGTAATATTGGTTTGTCACTAAGTATTTATGTGAATGGATTTCGACTGTTATTTTTCTGTCGCCACATGAATTCGCACAAGTAGGTATCAATCAGGTTAATTGAATGCCTGGTTAGGTTAACCCGTTAACGACGAACGTTTTTGTAGGGTTAAGTCTAAATGAGTGTATTTAAAACGGTACGTATTCGACCCAGTCGGCGTTAGAGGGTTAATTGTACGCCCTTGACGATTGGTTAGGTTAAGTCGTGATATTTTCGTTAGTTTTAACGTTTTCTAATATCTATAGAAAAGCTGAAATTAATCAAAAATAGTATTAATAATGACAAATCAATATATATCAGGTTATAACATAAATTCTGCTCGATTAGAAAACGGACGATAGATAATAGAATAACCTCAAGATAATGTGAAATAGTTTTAGAAATGTTGCAAAATACACTCGGCGACAGGTTCGCACATGTTTTATCACGATACAGAACGACTTAGGCTAGTGTAGGATTAGGATAATGAATATTTTCTCTGGTGTTTTTCATACAGGTACAACGCCACCCCTACGATATTACAATAATTGAAAAAAACATGGAGCCCACGAAAGAGCATATTCGACATGTGATGCTGTATGACTCGTATGAGTTCCATAAGATCTAACGTTAGTGAATCCGCAAGAAACGTTAAAAGAGTTTATGGAAATGATGATGTGAGCGAATGGATGTGTAGGAGATGGTTTGAGAAGTTCAGAAATGGAGACTTCAGTCTAAAAGATTATCAACGAACAGGACGACCAAATGAGTTAGATGAAAAGTTGCTGAAAGCAACAGTGGAGGAAAACCCAACGGTAACTGTAAAAGAACTTGGCCTGCAACTCGGCGTTAGCCATATGACCATTCATCGTCATTTGAAGCTGTTAGAAAAAGTAGTGAAGGTTGGAAAATGGGTTCCGCATGATTTGTCACAAACGAATCTTCAATATCGAATCGATATTTGCACATCACTGCATTCTCGGCAACTGCAGGCACCGTTTTTTAATCGGATCGTCACTGGGGATGAAAAATGGGTCCTCTATAACAATATTAAGCGTCGACATCAGTGGCTTAGCCGTGAAACAAAGCCTGAACCTCAGCCAAGGAATGGACCCCATCCAAATAAAATTTTGCTATGCGTTTGGTGGGATATGCAAGGAATTAGTCATTTTTAGCTTCTGCCAGATAACCAAACAATCACAGCTGAAGATTACTGCCAACAACTCCAACGATTGAAGATGGCATTACAACAAAAACGTCCTGCATTAATTAATCGCAGAGGTGTTCTATTCCACCAGGATAACGCGCGCCCTCACACTGCTCGAATCACCACTGCCCAATTGGAAACATTTGGTTGGGAAAAAATGCCTCATCTACCTTATTCTCCAAACATCGCACCATCAGACTACCATTTATTCAGAAGTCTGCAACACCACCTAGAATCCTAGATGGACAAAAGTTGCAATCCAGGGAAGCTATCGAAAACGAAGTGATCGCTTTTTTTTTTAACTCTAAACCAAGGGATTTCTTCGAACGTGGCATAAAAAAAACTTTTCTACAGGTGGGCGGAGGTTATAGAAAAAGAAGGGAATTATATTGATGATTAATTTGGCATTATAAGTCATTTAACCCTTTACTGCCCAAATATTTTGTAGGGTTAAGTTATGAATGCGTGTATTTGAAAGGTTACAAATTTGTCCTTTTGGGCAGTAAAGGGTTAATTTTTGTTGTGAATAAGCTAAAACTTCGCGCAAATTTATCCTTATAAATCATTTAATTTTTGGGATTACTTTAACATATTGCTTCCCAAAGCATTCGGGAAGCAATATGTTAAAAAGAGAGGTTGGTTGATTAGAAAGAGGTTGGTAATCTAGGAAATGACCTACCGACTGTAAACAAAGCTATAAATGCCCTAACCGGGCATTCTTTATATATTTAATGTAGGTTAACTGAATGCCCGCTTAGGTCAACTGTACGCCCTTGATGACTGGTTAGGTTAAGTCGTGATATTTTCGTTAGTTTTAACGAAAATATCACAACTTAACATAACCAATCGTCAAGGGCGTGCAGTTGACCTAACCGGGCATTCAGTTAACCTACATTAAATATATAAGAAAATGAAAGGATGCAAAAAGGAGCTACTGAACTCGTACTTGTGGCAAATGATGTGGCGTGACCGATTCTTCCGAAATCCATTTTTTTTTACTTTGTGTGACCATAAGAGCAACAATTCTAATAAATTTACTTTCAATCTAATATTTTAATGTTATGATTTACTTTTTATACCTTTACTTTATTAGGAGTTATTGAAGAATAGGGACCCCAGCCTTCTTTAGTTAGCTTTATAAAGCTAACTAACGAAAATATCATGACCTAACCAATCGTCAAGGGCGTACAGTTAACCTAACGATTGGTTAGGTTAGGTCGTGATATTTTCGTTAGTTAGCCTTATAAGCCTAACTAAAGGAGGCTGGGGTCCCTATTCTTCAATAGCTCCCTTTATTAAAACTAACATTTTTTATCGTACTCCTTATCCTAAATATTGGGGAGGAATATGTTAGTGATATACACTGGGAGGCAGTATGTTAGTGATCCAATTTTGGTTCTGAATGAATGAAAAAATCGAGCAGAATATACTGTTAAACCTTATACATGCAAAAGATTTTTCTGCAATAACTATAGGTAAACTAGTACACCATGTAACTTTTAAAATAATAATTTCTCCAAAAAAAGATTTATTTTTTAAATCAGCGTAAAAATCTACATTAAATATCTTATTTAAAAAAAATAATAGGAAAGAGTCCAAATTTCGGAAAAGGCTCCTTCAAGTTAATTATTGGTTGTTTCCCCATTTATTTAGTCAAGGTAAGTAATGGTGGGGTTGTTTAATCTTCGTAACATTTAAGGTCTTTTGGCGGAGGGGATCTACAACTTTACGTAGGATCCGAACCACGAGTCGCTACATAATCTGGGCACAGACGACAGTCCCTCGTCTAACGACAAACCAGACCCAATGCCGCTTAACTTCGCTGATCGACGGGAAACTGTGTTATGACATTGGCCAGAACCTAAGCCTAGTCGTTAAGGACTAAATTAATTATATATACTGTATTGTAAATGTAAGTACACAATTCATCGAAGTTTATTTTTAAAGAAAAGTACAACTTTATCGTAAGGATCTTTAATTGTACGAACCCAGATATTAAAATAGAAACGATTACACTTTGCTTCCCACCCCAAATTCTTCAGTATTATTCTCTCTGTCTTGGAGTACCCTTTATCCCGTAGCTCCTTATATCCCCGACCAAATAAATTTGGAGGGACCATACTGAACTGCACTTTTCGTCCGTCTGTCTGTTCACCACACACTCGTGTCCGCCCTATATTTTTTTAATCGCTTAACATAAAATGAAGCCACACACACACACACACACACACACACACACACACATGGATCGTAATGAGACACTGTGTCATGAGCAAGAATCGCGTTCCTGCATCAAAGGTCAAGGTCAAATAGAGGTCAAATGGAGCTTATTCGTGTCTGTGCCATATATTTTGTATATAGTAAATTTGGAGGGTTAGACTATTTACAAAATCACTACTGTACATATACAGTACATTTTAGGCTTACAAAGTATGTTAAAAATTGAGGCCCACTTTTAAAATTTAACTAAATGAATGATGTTTGAAAATAAATTTGGCTTGGATTAAACGCGCATAGAAGTATATTTACTTGGAATTGGGCTTCATTTTATCTGAGGAATTTGAAAATGATTCATATTGTGTTTAATCTAAATGAAATTTTATTTAAAATAACACTATTTATTCAGTTAAATTTTAATAAAAAGTCGAAGATCCAAGTTTTTTTTTTTTTTGTAAATTGGATATTTTTGAGTGGAATCTAACTTGTACTGTACATTTTCCAAACGCATCGATTTCCTCATATTGCGGGCTTTGTTTCATTTTTGCTACTCGATTAAGGTTATTAAATTGTTTGGGAGCGGGAATGTATGCTCGATTGCACTATACGAGCGGGTCAGCAGTATGAGGACCGCCAACGGATTTTATACGATCGCTGGGAATAACTCAAATAACGGGATATTAACCTCCCGGTGAATAATGGTTAAGTACATATTCCTGTATTTGTGCCTAAAAGCCAAAACACTTGTATAACATCCTGTAATAATTTTTTTAAAAATACTTGTACATTAAAATACAAGTTGATTTTGATGACAATCTAAAGTACACTTACGAAAACACCGTAAAAAATGAAGGGTTGGTAACAGACCTTGGCAGGATTACAGAAACGCCTACAGTATACGGATTACAGAAAAACAACTGGTGACCTCCCTGCAATATGCAATGCCTTTGTGTAAATGTATTTTAAATAGGATATTTCATTCTGATATATTAAATAATGAGAACTGTGTGCATTTGTCTAATTAAAGAAAACTAAAATGCATGTAATCAAATATTCGATATATATATAGGGTGTCCATAAATTATTCACCCCATTATAAGCCTTAATAAATTTGTTATTATAGGAGCTATCTTAAAACGGTTTGCGGTAATTAATAACACAACTCAAGAAATTTTTGTTTTAATTCAGTAAACTTCCACGTGAACCCCATTGGTAGCACGCAGAACATCAAGGCGATAGATGATTTCGTTCCAAACATTAAGAAGCATGTCTTGCGTGATGGAAGCTAATGTGTGTTCAATCCTGTGTCTTAATTCTGTGATGTTATTAACCTTCTTTGCATACACTCTGTCCTTTGTGTAGCTCCATAAAAAGAAATCCAGAGGCGTGATATCTGGGGAACGAGGAGGCCATGGAATAGGGCCATCTCGCCCGATCCAACCAGAAGTGAACTTTTCATTGAGGAACCTCCTCACTTCTAATCCCCAGTGTGGCGGTGCCCCATCTTGCTGAAAGAACACACGGGGCTGCATATCCTCAAGCTGAGGTGCAGCATACCATTCAAGCATATCTAGGTAATTTGTAGCCTTCACAGTGTTCTCATGGAAGAAAAATGGTCCAATCACACGGTTATGGGAGAGAGCACACCAAACGTTTATCTTGGGACTGTTGCGTTCGTGTTCAATAAATTCATGCGGATTTTCTGATCCCCATATACGGCAATTGTGTCTGTTGACTTTACCAGACAGATGGAATGTCGCTTCATCACTGAGAACGACATTGTTAAAAAAATGCTCATCTTCATCAATACGGTCAAGAATGTCAACAGCAAACTGTACCCGTTTGGGTTTGTCATTTAGTAGAAGTTTCTGCAAGGTTTGCAATTTGTAGGCATAAAGTTTCAACCTCTTGTGAACACTTTATGCACTGTTGAACGCGGGATTTGCAGTTCTCGGCTTGCTCGGCGGATGGATTTTGTAGGACTTCGGATAAACGCCTCCTGAATTCCTGCTATCTTATCTTCAGACACACTAGGCCTACCAGCTCTTTTGATGTAGCACACTGCCAGTTTCTTGAAATTGTTTCAGCCATCGCTTGAGTGATTGCTTTGTTGGTGGAGTTTTCTGATATTCCTCCCGAAAACATCTATGTACAGTAATTTGAGATTTGGTTTCCCACAGCACACACATTGCTTTCTCCTTCACTGTCGCCATTGTGCCCCTAGTGGATGTTCTGCGAAATAAAGAAAAAAAAATTCTTGTTATTAGTTGTCGCAAACCGTTTTAAGATAGCTCCTATAATAACGAATTTATTAAGGCTTATAATGGGGTGAATAATTTATGGACTATATATATATATATATATATATATATACGGGGCTATAAAAATGTGTAACACACACCAGGTAACAAGATCTACGAGAGTGCTACGCTTAAAACACTATCTTTAAATTTCATATATTTAACTCGCCCCTGGCGAACAGGTGATTGTTTTTACAATCATGTATGTTACTATATCCTAACGTTTTAGTTTGATTGAAGTGTAATTTTCTTTCAAGAAAGGTATCCTGAAAGATATCTCCAAAAATACTCAAGATTAAAGATAACTTTAAAGATTTTTAGGATGCTTACAGAGATTCATAAACAGAATATGTAGAAAACACTTTTTCTTTTAAAGGGAAATATATTTGGAGATATTTGCTAACCAGAGTTGGAAACGGGTCATCAACCGTAACTCGTGTGGCCCGTCCAGCACTTGGCCCGTGACCCACTTGGCCCGCGACCCAGTGACCCGTGAAACCTGCTGACCTAAACAATACATTGAACAAAACGTTTTTCAAAATAGATCAGAAAGTAGACTGTTTCAAAATACAAAATCTTTATTTTGATACACAAATACAAGCCGACTCTTCACAAAAAAGTAATGATTATTTCAGTAAAAAGTAATTTAGAAATTCTTATAATACTCCAAAGCGATGCACAGTGATTCTACTGCTTCCGGTGACATTAGTACTCGCTGTGGACGTATATTATTTGCTTTGAATGCGCTCAAATGCCTCCGACTGGCTGCTGCATTCCTGCACCACGAACACAGACTAAGCTACTCCACTGAGTACAGGAAGAGCAGCAGCCTTCGATTGCCACCAATTCACCCATGATGAACACTCAAATAAAACGAATTTTTAAAATTCTGCTGGAAATTTCTGCCCCACCTTAATCACAGCATTGACCCGCCTTGACCCACTACAGAGTCAGATGGATCAACCTCATGACCCGTGACCCACCTCGACGCGCTTTGAATTCACTCCCAAGTCACCCGCTGACCCGTTTCCAATTCTGTTGCAAACCACAATATCTCGAGCTTCCCGAAGGTAATAAGACTTGCTCAATACAGTCTAATGTAAAGAATCGAAAATTCTGTTAATCCAATTCTCAAGCTATTCATTAGTGTTTCTGTATGTCGTCTAATATATGTACTATTGAGCTAAAATGTGTGTGCGCGCGCGCGCTTTTTTCGGAACCGTGCACAGCCTAAACGGCATATCGGAAAATTCTGCAACCATCACCAACTGATAGCCCATGAGCTGATGATGTGTTCTGTCAAGTTTCCCGGTCCTAGGTCACCGGTTACTGGGTCCGAAGGCCGCAGCACCGCGATAAAACTACAGAAAAGAACGCAGCCGTGAAAATCTTGAGCTTCAACATTTATACTGTGATATATATATACTGCTACCCGCCCGGAGGGCGAGAAGCATATTAATGGGGAGAGGGGGTGGGGTAATTGTGGGGGTGGGGGTAATGGCTTTTTTACTTTTGTGTGTGGGGGTAATGTGGGGGTGGGGGGTAATGGCGTTTTTTTAAATTTTGTAGCTGGATCATAGTGCTACCTGCCCGGAGGGCCAAGTTGTACAACGGTCGCGAGCGATAGCGAGCTACCGCTTGTCTAAACTATAGACTTTATGGTATGATAAAGTTTGTACTTCTACATAATATTGATGTTATTTTCAGTACAGTACTTTTATTTTTATCTTGTCTGTTTTTTATTTTATGTTCTTGCTATTTTTTTATGCAGAAAGGAGGGGGCCAAGGGTGAACGCCCACAAAAACGCCCCTCTCCCTCGTAGAGGAAGAAGAGCCAAAATCAAGGCTAAGTGTTTTCGAGATGCCTGGACACTCTGCGTTTGAAAGATTGTAGGAAAGATGGATTGAGGAAGATTGTTCCAGAGCTGATCGGTTGAGTAGACGAAAGATTGAAAATACGGTTAACCCTTGCGTTAGAGAGTTGAACTAAAAAGGAATGTGAATGTGTCGAATTACTAGTAATGAGGTTATTTTTCCGTCTCCCGTCCAACTACTAACCAGACAACATAGTTTAACCTCGCTGATCTTACGGGAAGCTGTTGCGATGTGACCACGACGTATATTCCGATGGGCCGTGTATAATGTCAGTGAAAAGCGGATGAGATAAGTTTGCTAATGCCACTTAAAGACTCTTGAATTTGTTATTTGTATCCATAAGCAGTTTCATAATAGGTGGTCGTAGGAACATGCGTGTTTCTATTCATTAAGCTTTTAATATACGAATATACTAAAATAATAGTTTTAATTTTTCAAAACCGTTAATTCCCATTATTTAAATATTTAAGTGTTCTGCAACGTTTCGATCATTTAATCATGTTTTGTTTAATACAAGTATTTAAATGTTGTTTATTCCATAAACTTAATTTCCAGAAAGAAACACGAGTATTAAAGTTAAAATTCTGTTGGAACTTTTCTTTGCGTAATATGTTTAAAAGTTTACAAAAGCTTAGACATTTATTTAGGTCGTTCGTTCATTCGAGTGTGTGTGTGTGTGTGTGTGAGAGAGATATTTGGTGCATACATGCAGAATATAACGAGTCTCGTTCCCTGTGAAGTAACAAATACAGAGGTATATTTTTAAACTACTGCTGATGAAGGTGTTTACATATGCTAATTGCCTATTAACAGATGTTAATTCTGTGATGTACGTATATGCTACAACCAAATTCTACAGATTAACATAGTCCTTTCACGATTCTTTTAACTTGCGCTTTTGTGAAATCCAGAAGAGCCAGCCGGTCAATAAATTTACAAAAGAACGCAGCCACCAAATTTTGAACTTCACAGCCGAAGCAAGTGGATCAAAATTCGTGAAGTTGCATTTAAAATCTAAGCAACTCGTGAGCTTAAACTAAATATTAAGTTCTCGCTGTCTTGAATTTTTCTGCTTATAATCTTTCGTATGAAATTATTTGTAGGTTATAATGCGAATGTGGATTAATTAAAGGGAATAAGAGGTTCAGCCTTTGACTACTGCGAACATTGGATAATATTTTCGTATAAAAATGTTGGCACACTCCTTTTGAATGTTCTCGTTCAATTCTCCAGTTGGACAATTGAAAGTCAGAGTGATCTATCTACATTTCCCGCGGGTACCGATCAATGTATATTGATCACTTTGTAACTCTCTCTTAACTGTACAATTGTCTGTGGTAAAATTATAAACTACTGATCCGAAATGATCCAAAAATAGAAGACCAACTCCATCTTTTCTTGTAGAATGTAGTAACCCATTTCTCCTAACCTCTTCAAAATCACCTGAACCGAATAAGAAATAAAACATTCAGTAAAAACACGTGACACACACACACACACACACACCACACACACACACACACGTGTTTGTTAGTTTAATGAAAATTATTATGTATATAACAGAAAAAGCTGGGAAGTGAAAAAGGAATAAAGTGGGAAACTAGAAGCTAGTGGGACTCGAACCCGCGTCACGTGGTTTACAGTTTCGCTACCTCCAAGTTGCCCACTTTCTTTTTTATATTCCATCTTATTTAACATTTTCATGCCCGAATTATGTTCAAGATTAAAACAATTTTATACCTTATGTTATTCTTCATAAGGACTGAAATCTGGTAAAATTGTATGGTTAAATTTACAACCATGGGCATGAAAGGTTTATTAAGTGCTGTTGATGCATTTGTGAAAGCATTCGAAGAGGAAGAACTTGTAATTATTCCCTGTTTGGAAGAGAGAGGGTTACTTCTGTACATGGGCAAATTATTTTTTCTAGGAATTATTCAGCAGACACTTTAGGTATTCTACGTTTCGATTTGGCTGGAGTCATTTTCAAGAAGGTTAAGCAAAGAAGCGGTCAACTGCACGGAGCTCTGTTTCAACCCTTTTCCTTCTTCGCTTCATTGGCGTCCCTGACGATGATACAGGTGCACTCGAAACGTAAAGTATCTATAATTCATATGTCAAATTGTCTTTTATAATACGTTAATTTTCTTAGGCAGTACAAAGTGTTCATTTTATCGATTAATCCAAAGGAATGCAAATGACACAGATGATAAAGACCTCTATCTGAATGTTTGCAGTGTTGTTGGTAAGGTTTTGTTGGAACTCTTCTTGAGTTGGGGATTGTTCGCATATGCCTGGTATTTAATGTACCCCGCAAGACGTACTCCTGTGATGATAAATCAGGTGATTGTGGAACTCGTGATCCCTTAGAAATTATGCGATCACCAAAAATGAATTACAACTCTGCCATTGTCTAATGAGACTTGTGGCTTGTTGCACCGTCATATGCAACCAGCCATTTTGAATTTCACTCTGTGGTAGGCAACCCAAGAACTCGTGTATGACCCTCCTAGGAAAAAGTGGCTAAGCAGTAAAAGTAAAAAACGCCAGAAAACTGCCGTTCTGAAACAGTCCATATTGGAGCAATTTAGCAGACAGGCGGGCAATACATTTTCAGAACTCCAACAAAGGGGGTAACACAAAATTGAAGACGAAGGATAAGCACAAAATAACAGAATGTTCTTTTAATAGATTCACAGTAATAGCTGAATCTACACACCGTATTAAAAGCAAAAGTTAGCAGCTGAGGAGGAAGCTTCAAAGCAGTGGCTGTATCCTCCAGCGCGGGAAACGTCAGCGCGTTAACGTCAACGAAAAAACGTGGAACGTCAACGCGAAGAAGAGGCGACGTCAAACCGAAGACATCAACGCGCTGGTGGCCAAACCACCTCAAATCTCCGTGCAGCGGGCAGTCTACGGCATGTTGCGTGGCACGGTCAGAGTGCTGATTGGCTCCCGGGGCCGGACCTATACCAGCGTGCTATTTTTTAATTTACAGGGAGTAATTGCCTGCCGGGCATGCTCCCCAGACTATTACTCTCCGGCGACATTAAGACTAATCCAGGACCACTGTAACTTACACATGTCACCATACACAAAGACATAGACACAATAGAACCATGAGACACATACAAAAGCATAATATTAACATATTACAGTACAACGTAGATGGCCTCACAAACAAAATCATGCAGCTTAGGGAATTCGTAAACAAACAACATTCACATAGCACTTATACAAGAAACAAAACTAAACCGCACACAAAATGCCCACCATCCCTGACTTCACGGCGATCCATCAAGATCGTACTGGAAGTCACGGGGGTGGACTCATCACTTACATACGTAAAAGCATTAGTTACACTAATGCCACCCAAAACATTACAAACACAATCCAAGCAGATAACACGAGAGAAATACAGGCAATTAACATTAAAACACGCGCAAAACACACCACCACACTCACTAACATTAACATCCCATCAGATAGTTCACCTCGGGTGCCAGCCAATTAAAATCCACAGTTGCACAATATTGTGGCCTCTCACTAATGTCGTCTTAGGAGGAGACTTCAACGCTAAAGACACTAGTTGGTACCTGCACAACTAAAACACCACCAGAGGCGCCAACATAGCCACACAACTAAACAGCCTCTTCATTCTTAACAACACAGAAGAACATACACACATAACCACATCAAGCAGGATACTCAAACTCCTCCCCAGACATAACATTCTGTTCCCCCTCACTAGCAACACACACACACACACTGGAGAACAGAAAAGCAACTGTCATCAGACCACCTGGCCATCATCGTTACAACACGTTCTACACTCTGCCCCAACAGCCTTAGGCACACTTAGACAGACAGACAGACAGACAAACAGCCAGACACAAGAAAACCTACAGACTCGGTACGACCATTACACCCTTTAATACAGACCAGACCACTAAGATTATCAAAAACATTAAGAATTCGAAGGCTATTAGACCAGACAACATATCTAACATACACCTTAAACACTTGGGCCCATAGGGAATACTAGCTCTCACAAACATCAGCACATATTCATACCAACACTGTATTATTCCTGACATATGGAAACAAGGTAAAATTATTACACTACTCAAACCAAACAAAAATCCAACAGAACCAGCTTCCTATAGACCCATTACTTTACTATGCACACCTTCCAAAGTAACAGAAAGACTAATCTTACAAATCACCAACCCACACATACCACTATCGCCTACTCAACATGGGTGCAGACCTCACCACTCAACCACGACATTACTCACTAACCTCACGCAGCACATCATGGATGGCATCAACTCCAGATGACCAGTTTCAACGTACACTATTAGCAACAATAGACATTAGTAAAGCATTTGATGCTATCCCACGCTTCCCTCTCATAAACAAATACTCAACACAAACATGCACAATAACATCAAAAGGTGGCTGAGCAACTATCTTTCAGGCAGATACTCACATATCACATTTAATGGCAAGTCATCCAAAAACAAGCTTTTCCCGAACCGGGTCCCTCAAGGCTCTGTTCTCTCACCAACACTGTTCAATTTATACATGCATGACATTCCAACACCCATAGATAACAAGCTTACCTTATCATCAAATGCAGATGACATCACTCTAACATCCACCCACAACAACATCGACACCGCTACAAATAACCTACAAACATACATAAACAGTATACAAGACTGGGGATGCTTCTTTTCGCCGTGGTAGTTTCGCCGCAGTTGTTTCGCCGCAGATTGAATTCGCCGTGAATTCATTCGACGCAGTGCTATTCGCCGCAGCCTAATTTTTCTATTTTTTGTAGATTTTAATTTAAAAGGCAAACATTAAAAATTCTCAAAATTTATTTGTTAAAAATGTACTCCAATTAAAAATTATATAAAATTTGATTGTTAAAAGAGTACTCCTAATTAAAATTCATAATGATTGAAAACAATCATTTGATAAAAATTTTATTTTTATGGACATCTTTGATTGAATAAATATTTTATTTAAAATTTTGAGATGTACCTCTCAAATAGGTTGTGATATCTCTCGCCATATTCTGTGACTACTTTCTTGATTCTTTTGTCCGCATCTCGATATTTTTTGAGTTTGACTGTGGGTTTATGTCCTGCAATAAGTTTTCCATATAGACGTCACGACCTTTTTGAACTTTGATCAAACCTTCATATACTTCCATAATGTAGGATGCTGCATTCCCAACTCGAATGAAATTCTTCGATGTGCAGCTTCAGCGTGATTGTTGGTTCGATCTTCATCATTAAGAGTTGTTTTCATAAACGTTCCAAATATCATGTGGAAATAAAGGGTTTCCGTCTGCTGTTTCCTCTTCTGTTAGCGTCTGACATAGTTCTCTTCAAACCAGTCCAATAATGGTTGAAGATCAGGTGGCAGTTCATTGACTAATGCATCAATGTGGGCATCAATATCGGGAATGGGTACAAAAAGCTAAGGCAAGAACCATTTTCGCCTGTAATGCGAAGTCAGGATTAGTGTTGTACTGCAGCAAAGCTCCAATTGAATTGATGTGCCCAACATGTTTTGAGATAAATGGAAAAAGCATCC